>JAKSZT010054489.1:3374781-3441263 GCA_026826555.1 Tolypeutes matacus
GTAGTAGTAGTAGTAGTAGTAGTAGTAGTAGTAGTAGTAGTAGTAGTAGTATTTGAGGTACCAGGGCCCGGGGTTGAGCCCCGGACCTCATATGTGGGAAGCCAGCACTCAATCACTTAGCCACATCAGCACCCCTGAGTTGGTTTTTTCATTTATTTGCTTGATGTTTGTCTTTTTGTTTTGTTTTTGGGAGGCACCAGGAACCAAACTCTGGATGTCCCAAGTGGGAAGCAGATGCTCAACCATTTGAGCCACATCTGTTCCCTCATTATTATTACTATGTACATTTTTCTTTTCCCCAGAATGACATTGTCAATTTCTTGAGAGACTGAAGAAAAAAAGTATTTAACTATCTCTTGCAGAGGTAAGTTTACTATGAAGCTAACTAAGTTCCCTCCCTTGCTAAGCCATTCCAAGGTCCCGCTAGGAAGGGACTAGCAATGTATTAACCAGGCTATGTTTTTGCAAAACTTCCAAAAGCAATAGGTTTTTGTATTCTGTTTTCTTAAAGAAGGCTCCCCAAAATAGATTAGCTTCAAGCCACCTTTGCTTAGGAACTCAACGGGGGCACTCATCTCATTTTTTTGTAAAGTTACCTCCAACTTGAAAATCTTTGGCACTCTCATTGTTTTGAAACAAATTCAATTACTAGTACACCACAGTAGGTCTTCAGTCCTCAGCATGAATTGACTGATAACATTCATTCCACCCAGAGGGAGATGCTCATTGCTTTATCTGCTCTGAAGACAGTAGAGTGACTACTTTCAAAACAGGCAATGAAAAAGGCACTTAACGGTTTTTAGGGTGGGGACTGAGGGGAGGAGGTGAAACCATACACATTGGAGACTGCCAACTTGGGGATAGAGTTTTCAAACTAAAGCTTAGATTTGATTCAGGAAAAGTAATGTATGGAAAGGAGATGAAAAAGTAGTTATTTTTCTTTAAAATAGAGAATATTAGTTTCATGGGGGAATGAGGGCAGAGAGATGACTGAACCCTCAAACAAGCTAATAATAATAATAATGCTTAGTAATAATATTAACAACAGGCACAGTGTTAAGTGCTTTACAACCATAAATTCTAAACCCTTTAAATTCTAAACTCTATGAGACAGGTAGAATACTTTCATTTTATATATGAGGTAACTGACACTTGGAATTAAGTAACTGGTCCATGATTATTTAGCTAGTAAAAGACAAAACAGTCCTAGAACCTAGAATGTTTGACTTTTAACCATTGCATCATAATGTCTATGGTCAGTGCCAAAACTGAGAAACTTGGTCTTTCAAAATAGGAAAATTGTTGGAAAACGTGTTTATTTATCATGAGCTCATTTATAAGGTCAAGCTTCTCAGGTACATTTTAGTGAAATAAGATTCAGGTTTTGAAAACTCTAAAAAACCTTGGGTATATGATGCAGTAACTTAACATATTTTTTGCTAAGTAATCATTTTTCACAGCAGTTGATAGAGTGCTTACTAAGACAGAGCAATAGCTCTGGGATACATTTTTTAACTTGGGTGCTTTCAAGATAGCTTAAAAAATGATTTATGACTTAGATCTCAGAATTGTGCCTGATACACTATGCACTGAAAACAATGTGTTTTTTCCCTCTCTATGTTTTATCATTGTGTTGTCACTGTTAATTGGGAGATATACTATCTTGGTCATTTTTCAAACACTCTGCTACAATTTTTATTTTTACTTTTTGGATATTTATAAACATAATGCATTTCCTATAAACATGAAATAAAGAAAAACATTTTAATCCAGTTAAATTTAACAATCATTTTGTGACAATGCCTTGAGTACCAGGGGATATATAAAGATAAATAAGATATGGCACATTCTTCTAAGTACTTTCCAATCTAGAGCAATGGTTGTCAAATTTATCCTACAGGAGAATCATCTTGGGTGCTTTTGAAGTTTGTGGAGGAACTGCCCCCAGATAACTTTAGTAACAAAGTTGAAATAGAGCCCAAGGAATCTACATTTTACAGCAGTACTTCCCTGATTATTATATGGTTGGTCCTCATCTTGAGAAGCCGACCTAGTGAGAAGGACAGACATGTATAAAACGAATTCCAATATAAAATATACTAAAATAAGTATAATAAAGAAAATCATAAGGGAAGGAGAGATAAATTCTTTTCTGTTTTCATTTAAAAAAAATACTGTTGTCACTATCCCCCATCACAAAGAGAATTATTAGGATAAAGACAGAGGTATATAGAAAAAGACCTTCTTTCATCCATATATAAACTTATTTATAGTACTATATGCTACATTCAATACTGCTAACAAGAGTAAATTGTTCCTAGCTATAGAAATAGTTTTTCCAGGGAAGCGGCTGTGGCTCAATCAGTAGGGCTCCCGTTTACCATATGAGAACCGAACCCGGGGCCTCCTGGTGAATGCAGGCCCGCCCGCACGGCGTGGTTAGCTGACCCAGCGAGCACAAGCAGCAAGGGGGGGATAAATGAATAAATAAATAAAATCTTAAAAAAAAAAAAAAAAAGAAAGAAATAGTTTTTCTGCTTAAAATTAATTCTGAGGAAAAATTATATTTTGTTGTATTTATATGGGCACATTTTTCGATTACCTGCATTTTTATTCAGTAATAATTTTCTCTTCCTAGGTTCTATCTGGATATTTTATGTTAGTGTAATTTGAATCTACTGAAACTCTGGCATTTTTAATATATTACTGAAAATTAAATCTGAATATCAATAAAATGAAATTGTTACAAATCCACACAAAGCAGAAACATATGGCAATTGAATGGCTGTAAATATCTTTGTGAGTAGTCAACTGTGGATTCTCAGTGGGGAATCCCCATGATTTTGTATCCTCTTTATCCAGTGTGGACTTTACACTTGGCTGAATGACAGGCTTTTATTCCAGCACAGCCAAGGACTGATTAAGTTAAGTTCTGCCTACTCGGTAATGAAATTCACTGGATTTATATAAGATTTAGAACCTGTACTGAAAGGGATATGAAGAGCTATATCAAAATTAGAATGTTGGAAAGTAATATCTTTTGGAGTAAAATCAACAGTTGAATGCAGTTGAAGCATCAGTAGATTTAATTATTTCCAAAATGTTCAATGTATTTCTGTCTATTTATGATCATTTCCAATAAGCAAAAATATTCTGCTATAATTCATGCATTTTAAATTTCCTATACAAAGTAAAAGTAAAGCAGTAGTTTACAGTATACTTATTTAAGTGAAGTGGCAATTTATCATTTAAATATGCTGTTTCAGAAAAAGATATTACAAACACCTCAGATTAGAAATTATCTTGGCACAGAGCCTTTGGAATGATGGGGGAGGAGGATCAGTATACATTCATAGAAAGATGAATAAAATAATCCCTGGATTTATGACTAATATTTCAATAAAAGATGAGCATCCCATGAGGCCTTATTTTCTTCTCTTTGGAAACTTTCTGGACTATCTATATATCTACACAGATATGAAATATGAGAATGGGTAAACCTTTTTTCAAATGACAAAACATACTGTTTTTTTTCTTTGTTAGATTTTAGTATTTTATATAATAGTCCAAGTTGGTGGTTTTTTAGCTTATAAAAAAAAATGTCACAAGCATGGTAAATACAGTAGCAGTATTCAGAGCAAAATAAAAGGGTGATGTTTTCCAAAGTAATATAGCTAAATACAAGCTCAAGAGGGCTTCTCTAACTGCCAAAAAGATACCTTCAATTGCTCGGACTTCTGTGCTATCTCTCTTTTTTCTTTCTTACTTTATTCATGGTCCCTTCTACATACCACTTAATACTTGACGGCATATTTTCATTTAAAATTATCTTTATGGCCTGGTATCTGTGGACTTCTACCCCAAATAAATACCCTTTATAAAGACCAACCCATTTTTGGTATTTCACATTAGCACCCCTTTGGCTGACTAATACAAACACTAACTCATAAAATAAGTCTTATGTTATAGATAGCCCACAATAAGCGTATTGTAAGCTGATTGAAAAAAATGCTTAACGGAAACCAAATCAGTCCATGAAAGTGATCTATCAAAATCATAATTTTAAAAGCAAAGAATTAAATGATCATTCTTTGAAGTACAAAATGTTTATTTAAAATACTGCTTCATAGTATTTCCTTCTATGTAAAAGCTTAGAATTAAAAAACCGTGGCAGTGAAATGCATCACAGGAAGCCTCAGACCAACCTCCCAATTCAGGGGGGTACCTATTTACAATCTCTTCTTAAATGCTTTGAGTGATAGAGAAATCAAGCTGTGGTTAGGAAACCCATTCCTTGTTAGAAAACATATTTTCTAGACCATCCTTTCTTATAGTATGCCAAAACCTACTTCCCTGAATTTTCTTCCCATTCATCCACATTATTTCCTATGAATTCCAATTTATTTCTGAATTTAAAAAAGAATATTTTAAGAAAACAAAAATAAGAGGCATGTAACATGCATTAGAATCACAACTCTTCAGAGAGATTAAAAAAAATTGGTTTCTGAATGTTATGTCACATATCATTTGCTTCTAAAAGTATATGAAATATTTTTAAATTGTTGAAGGAAGTTTTGTGAAAGTGTTATGAGTTCTAAAAAGCAATTTAAAATAAGTTATCAAGAGCCTCAGATATGTTCATGCCCTCTGACTTAGTAATACCTTTTCTGGGAACCTAGTCTAAAAGTCATCAGAGATGCAAATATTACATACAGAGATTTTTTATCACAATGGTATTTGTAAAGGAAAAAAAATAACCAACAAAGTGGGCAACCTGAATATTCAGCATTATAGAAATGGTTAAATAAATGCTGGTTCAAATATATAATGGAATCAATATTATACAGCTATTAAAATTATTGATCTTGAAGTATATTAAGTGATTTAAGAAAATACTTGATTTAAGTCAACATATTTCTTTGTATTTTCTATTTATATAATTAGTATATGAAATATTTAAAATAAGCTAAAATATCTGTCTTTTGTGTGTGTATGTGTTTGGGTTTTTTTGTTTTTATTTTTGTTCTTCTCTTCTTTTTTGTGTGTGTCTTTTTAAAAAGCCATAAAAGCATTCTCTTTGAAGGTTTTAAAAAGCATTCAATCAAAAAGTAAAACTACTCTGTTTATATTTACTTTCTTTTTGGAGTTTGGCTGATTTTTTGGATAAGCTTTTAATATGCTACTAACCCAATTTAAACATTGTTTATAATTATAATCTTTTAAACATTAGATTTTAAATGTAGATTTAATAGTGTTTATGTATTGTATATTTAATTTGATATAAATATATTCATTATCTAGATCTATTTTTCTAACAAAGCTTGGAATAATTTATTATCTTGGTTAGATACTAATTTTTCCCATGGCATCTGCTCATTTGGCTTACATTTCCACTATTGAACCAGTGATTGAAATCCTCCCCAACTGTGATTTATGATCTGTTTACATGCAATCTGCCAAGACACACTGCCATAAAGTTTGTAAGAGTTCTACATAAGAGGAAAGTGAGGTTATATAGCCTTGCTAAGAATTTCCCATGTTATACTATTTAAATCTTAGCAAGCTACAAAACTGACCTTGAATTTAGAAGAAACAGGAAAACTATAATACTAACCCATAGCTGGGGTTTTTTAAATACACTTTATTGTTCAGTGCCTGATTCAAGCTCTAAGTATGTTGTTAATTGAGGCAAATCTAAAATATGTACATCATCCCAATATATAGTAGGTCTTTTCATCATCAAGAATTAGATTCTTGAAAACATGAGAATCCCTAGTTGAAGAATATAACAGGGATATGAAAAAAAAATAGATATTTTGTAAAGAATGTTTTACATCATTTCTGAAAATGTACACCTATGGATTAAAAACAAAGAATAAACAAAAGTGAACCCAGGTTCTCTAGGCTGATAAAACTTTTGTTATAATAAGGGAAATGGCAACTTAATCTAATACATGTGACTTTCTTATTTTCAAAGACGTATGACATTGGGGTGTGTAGGCAAGATTTTGTGTTTTTAAGGCATTTTCAATGGCAGCTTTAACTCTTTAAGAGGCTGTTTTTATCATTTTCACACAAGAGTGGACTGTCTGGTAATTATAGTGTACATCTGTTACTTGTTTAAATAATGAGTTTTTATTTTTTAATTATTGGCTTGAGAGCTTACACATCTAGCCTATACGTATCTAACATCTTTCTATGTTATGCCACGACATAGTTGAGTAAATATTTCACTTGAGTAATAAGGTACATTCAATCAATTAAAACAAATAAGTGCCTTTATTTGCCATGACATCAGTTTTAACAAATACATAGACTGCTGATGTAATCCACAACACAGATTAGTCAAAAGAAATGCCATTATGTATTTTAAATTTACTATCTCATGACTACTAAGTTTACTTTACCACTGTAACATAAATTTTCTGTAAACTATAAAATCTACTGTTTTAACTATTTCCAGTCTTCTGAAAAACAATCTATAAAATACAATGAATAGATAGAATTTTATATGCAATTAAGAAGAAAATAATGGACCAAGATAGGTGATGTTATTACAACTACTAGTTAAAATTAACTGAGTGTTTTCTTTGTATCATGCTCTATGCTAAATGTTCTAAGTAAATTAATTCTCACCAGATACTGATTCTTAATAGAAAGTCATCAGACTGAAACAATTATTTCCTCAGAAGAAGAAACCTGAATAGTAACTTGATCAAAATCACCAGCAAACAAATGGAGACCAGGGATCAGAATCCACCTCTGCTAACATCAAGGCTTTTCTATCCTAAAGACTCTAATAAATAGGTAAAGATATAGCCAAAGTATAAAGAAATTTACAGTGAAAGATATCCCTAGATATATATTTTTTTCAAATCTTCATCTTAGAAATAAGAAAACCAAGATCCATAGATATTAACTTACTCACTCATCTTTGCAAAGCTCATTAACCAATTGAGGAAGGGCTAAGACTTGGTCTCTCAATCTCTAAAAAGATTTTGTCATACCTATTTAAATCTAAGTTAAGAGAGAATAAGTAATTTGTCTAACATATGTACATCATATGCCATGCTGTCTCCGTGGGAAAATTAATCTATGGCAATTCCTCAATCAAACCTTGATGATGTAAGCTGATAATTAAACAAATTAAAGTTGTAGATTTTTATATTTACTTTTTGTCTCTCTTTTGTGAAGAAATGCCAGTGAAAAATCAATTTTACTTTGATTTTTAACACAGAAAACTTTAAATTATCTACTCATGGACAGTATAGTTTCATCTATAACCACCACCCCAGCCCCAAACACTGGGGTTATTTTGAAGCAAATCACAGATATCATAAATTTCCTAGGTAAATGTAAAACACAATTTTTAAAGCAGAAAAATTTGTTGCCAGATTATATTTTAAATAGAATGAAAGAAAAATGAGTAGTAAAAAGCTCAAAGAAAATGTCTAATGATATACCTTGTAAGTAGGTAAGAACTGTGAATGTGGACTTTATTTTTCAAATAGGAAATCCACAAAAAAAATTATAGCAAAAATCTTCAAAAATGAAGGGAGAAAAGATGGTAAGTTTTAAAGGGGTTTGGAGGTCAATCACCAGATAGATGAAATTTAGTGGTCAGCACTTTGTGGGGCTCAGGTTTCATTAAGTAAAGAATGCTGGGTATAGTCAAAGCTGCTTCTCAAGAACAGTAAGCACTGACTAGAAATAAATGGCTGTATGAAATATGAAATATTATTAATGAAACATGCATATACTTCCCTAGGGGGAGAAAAGGTCTATTATCTGAGATAAATAAGTGGAAACAAGTATTTGTCCAGTACTCAAAAATATATTTAAAATAATATTTGTAAAATATTATATTGATTATATTTCTTATATTAATCAATAAGGAAGTAAAATATTGAAAGATTGTAAAGAACCTTTGCACAAGCCCTACAACGTATAACATGTGCATGTATTTCTTATTTGATGCTCACAACAACCTTGTGATTACAGTGGGGGCAGATATAATTATCCCTGTTTTACAGAGAGGAAATCCTGTCTCAGAGAGGACACACTAGTTCTAGAAGACATAGTCAAGACTGGAAACCAGATCATATAGCTATAAAGTTTGCTCTCTGAGAGCAGAGGATATAATTTAGATTTAAATGACCATGGCTAGACACAAGTCCACATTAAAATGAAAGTAAACTCAAAGCATATTATTCAGCCCTAAAAAAGAATGAAGTCCGGATGCATGCAACAACATGGATGAACTTTGAAGGCATCGTGTTGAGTGAAATAAGCCAGACACAAAATGACAAATATTGTATAATCTTCCTTATGTGAAACACTTAGAATAAGCAAGCTCATAGTGTTATACTCTAGAATATAGGTTACCAGAGGACAGGGTAGGGATAGGGAATGGGAAGTGCAGACTTGAAATATACAGGGTTTCTATATGGAATGATGAGATTGCTTTAATAATGGATGGTGGTGATGGTAGGACAACATTGTGAATGCAATTACAGCACAGAAATATATCTGAATATGATTAAAAGGGGTAATGTTAGATTGTATATATGTTAACAATAATTTTTTTTAAGTCCATGGAACTATATTACACAAACAATGAATACTAACTTAAACCATGGACTTTAATTAATAGTACAGTTATTAAATGTGCTCTCATCAATTGTAACAAATGTTCCCACCAATGCAAGTTGTTGCTGGTATATGGGAATTCTATATTTTATGCATGATTGTTCTGTAAACCTACAACTTCTCTAATAAAGAAAAAAAACCATGTTATTAAAAAGGCCTATTAAAGAAAAATAAATATTAATCTGTTAGTCCTTAACTTATTAAAAACAGATACATTCCTGAGAAATTAAAAGCAAAAGTAAAATTCATATATAAATCTCTATTATAAAATTGATTTATATGGCACAAGATAATATTTTGTGATATTCACTGATGCTTTTTATCCCTACTTGTAGAACCTTGCACCTTGCTCTTTCCCCTAGTCCAGGAATTGAATTCCAGTACACCTTCCCCACATTTGGTAATGGATGACACAGTACAGAAATAATAAAATTCATATCTTTTGAGCTTCAAAAGTGAAGTCCAGGCATAAAACCCCAAAATACTTACAAATATACTTGGCTATCAGATGGAGTTTTCCTCTGTCCTATTCCCCCTGTTCCATCAGCACACTGAGTAAGAGAAGTTTCTCTACACAGGGAAGGCAGCGAAGAAAGCAAAGATACTTGTATATTTAAAGATTTGCCTTCACTATAACAAAAGCTTTTCCTCCAATAAAAATATCATGACTTTTTGTGTATCATATTTATTTATAATAACTCTGATATAAAAAATTTAATTGGGTGCCAAGGGAGTATCAATAAAATAAATTAGAATCACTGACA
This sequence comes from Tolypeutes matacus, assembly GCA_026826555.1. NCBI lineage: Eukaryota > Metazoa > Chordata > Mammalia > Cingulata > Chlamyphoridae > Tolypeutes > Tolypeutes matacus. Next base: position 3,384,195 of record JAKSZT010054489.1, read on the forward strand.
TAAAATGATGTAAGTCATCTGCAAAAATAGTCAATAGTAAGAGTTTCCTTAATAAATTAGAGTGCAGCCCAGTTTTATGAATATTAAGATGGAGTTATCAACTAAGCAAGCATTTGATTAATTGGAACATGATTGAGCTAATCTTTGGTTGTTAAAAGGAAACCTGGACAAATAAGTTTGGGAAATATTGCATAGCTTGTCCTTTCTTGGAAAGACACAGTGCACATTAGCCTATTAAAGATCCTGAGAAGGCTTAGGGAAAATAAACCAAAACGTCTTTTAAACTTTATTAACCCAGTGTTTTCGAACTTAATTGGATTTTCTGCCTCCTCTGTCTTCTCCTCCCATATTTTAATATATCTGATGTGCAGAGCACACTTTGGGAAAGACTGGTTCAATGAATTCTAAAGAAAGACATGAACCTAGAAATATTTCTGCCAGCTCTAGTAGTTTGATATAAATTTCCCATAAGTACACCAAGCTCCCTTTCTTTTTGATGTTCTTAAACTTCAATAAACTTCCAATCTATAGTCAGATAAATATTTATATTCATTTGTCAAAGGAGTGGATTTATCTACCAACAGGGAGGGCTCTGGGTAAATGGCCAGAACAGACAATCTTTGTGGATATTCACTCACAATAAATTGGTAAATTGACTTTGGATTTTTAAGGCAGTATTCTCTGGGACTGGTGAGCAGGAATCAACCTGAACCCAGTCTCCTGAAGCTTAATCACCTCCTGAGCTAACTGACAAAACTGAATTTCTGCAAAGGTGACAATTGAATTCTGGTTTTGTCCTAGGCATCAGAAATGGCTTTGGCGGCAAGTTTCCTTGATTCTATTATATGACTTACCCCTTTGTTCTCATTTACCTGCTTCATCACTCATTCTTGAAATTATGAATTATGCTAGAATAACTGATTATATATCTTATTCATCTAAAATATCCCCCACCATTGTTTTCCTTCCTTCTCCCACTGCCTAAGTCCTGACTAGTGCTTTGCTCTTCAATCAAATAGTAAAACATAGAGTTTCTTTCAGACACTATGTACCATAAGTATGTACCTGTGCCTTTGCCTATGGTGTTTGCTTTGGCTGGAATGTCCTTCTCCAACAAGTATGTATTCTTTAAGTCTCATGTCAGGCACCATCTTATCCTGTAAATATTCTTGACACTGGTGCCGTCATCTCCCAACACAGATGCCAGTCTAACTTAGGTGTTCCTCCTCTGTTATCCATAGCAGTCTCACAAACATCTATAATACTTTCCACATTCCTTTTAAATAAACTGTATAATTCTTTTATTGTGATTTCCTGAAAGGCAGGAACCATTATTTACCCACCCTTGTATATTTGGGTCTTACCTCAAGATTTGATGTATATACACTGTTTGAATACATACTGATCCAATTAATGAATACTTGGCACTTACAAACACTATAATAGGGAGCTCCATCTAAAATGAGGTTAGAATAATTAGCACCATATTTCTATGTCTTTAGGCATGGTGGAGAGGGGCAAAGGGAATTAGTAAACAGGGAAACAAGGCAATAACTAAGTTTCTATTTCTCTAAACTAAACATGGCAAATATATTAGACTGAAAAACAAATTCACTTCACAGATGAATTTTGTTTAGACCATACAGTGTTTACAACCTTTTAAAATGTAAATGCCTTCAATAAAGCATGGATCTTCAGTTCACCACAGCATACACCATTTCTTATTGTCTATGCCCAGATACCTGTCTCATTTATATTATCTGCCATTGAATAGAAGTTTTAAATTTGCATTTTAATTTGCAACACCTGTTACAATATAATATACATGATACTACATAAAAACATTTGTTAGTTAAAATGTTGCTTAGAGAAGCAGTATGACAGATGAAAGCTCTGATATTTCATTTGGCATTTTAATATATTACAGAGCCTCAGTGAATTTGGAAAATATTCCAGTTACACATCTGTCTTTGGGTTTCCCCCTCTTGCAAAAGCAACTGGGTTGAACTAAGAGTTCATGTAAACTGTAAGAGAATGTCAGCTAAACCCCCTTGACTTAGGGACTGGAACAGCACATCTATAGTATGTGATCTGTCTTCTCTGTGTATTTATATACCAACCACAAAATAAACATCATTGATCCACTTAACATATTTGAAATATAATTGAGTTTTTAAATAAGTGAGTTATTTCAAAATGTAAATACTGTTTTGTTACATGTAAAGCAGATATATTAAATCATGTGAGTCACTAAAACAGTAAAAAATCTGTATTTTAATTTTAAGTGCTGGATTACATGTTAAACAATTAGAAATCATTATACCATCCTGAAATATCCGTGGGAGAGTGTCAAAAATGATGAGACTTCCATGTTTACAAAATATTCTGCCCATGGCATGCTGGGTGCTTTTGTGAATCATTTATCTTCTAGCTTAAACCTGTCATTGTATGAAATATTACAACTTTGATTCTGCATGACAAAAGAATAAAACATTTAAAAATGTTGTATGTAATGACTTCACCATGGAAATTTCTGGAAAAAGTAATGCACACATAGGAAACTATAGGGTTTTTCTTCTCATTATTTCAAATATTCTCCCATATCAACTTCTTAAGGAAGGACTAACAATTTTACAGTGAAATTTTGTATGTAATGCTGTCTCCCTATATAAGAATATTCATGCTCATTCAAGGAGTTATTTCACATATAAATACCAGTAGAAGGATAGAATAGATAATTTTCTAGCATTTGTAGTGAATTGAAAAATTCAAAGTGTCTTTGCAAATACTTATGGCACTTTAATGATAGAGGTGATAAAGTTAAAGATGACCATAAAGGATATTCTGATACATTGAAAAGAAAAATGAAAAGAAAAGAAAAAGAAGAATCTAGCATATCATTGTGGCATACCTTATCTTACTTTTGCAGGAACATAAAAGATTCAGAGTTCATTCATGTTAAATGTATAGCCATCTTTGGAATTTACTGAAATTACATTAATCCATGTAATTCTATGAGCAGCCTCTTAAAATTCAGAAAATTTGTGGTACTTTTCTATACTTTACTTCTCTAGATGTCAGTGGCATATTCTTTGAGTTTCAAAGTAAATTTCACATATTTATTTTGAACTTAGTAGCAACTTGGAGACAATGGAATCAAATCTCCATTTTACAGATCAAGAAAACAAGGCCAGACAGCTTAAATAACTTGCTCAATGTCACACAGCCCATTAGAAGCAGATAAAAGATTAGAATCAAGAACTTCAAACTCCTAGTTCAGCTTATTTTCCACTATTTCACAATATTTGTGGAATCTTCTCCTCTTCACTCAGCTTAATATTATTATCATCATTGCCTTTATAACTTTGAACATTATATCAAAATAATCTTCAGCAACCTGATACAATTATTATTAAGTAGCCTGATGAGGCAAGTGCTGATCTAATAGTCTTATTAAGATGAGGCAAAATATCAAAACAAATATGCATAGGAAAAAGATTGATATGATGAAATGACATAACCATTGTTTAAAGAAATTTGTAAAATTTCTAGCTTGATGTTGCTGAACCATATTTTCCAAAGATTTCTTTTGATGTATTAAACATATTTCTCCCATAACTGTTTTAAAAAACAGAAGGGAAAAATGTGAATCATCAACCCTGACATCTAGTACACAATGAATGCAAACAGACATTCATCATATGAACCTAATAGCTCATTTGACAGTTCTTTTGAAAATTCAGCTAATCATATTCGAAAGTTATGATTGTTGTTTTCTTGGAAGCTGAAAGGCAATAATTTTGTTTAAAGTTTAAAGAAAATCTAATACCAATAGAAAGATATATACAATATAAAAGATTTACGTGATATGATATCATACACACATATAAAGCACAGCTTTATCAATTACCGTTTGGATTAAAGAATCTAATACCATTTCTGAAGGTTGTTTACTGACAGCTTTCATGTCCCACTTCTTCCCCTTCTCCATCTGCCTTATATCTGGACACACTGATAAGAAAACCTCCTTTGGCACCGGTGGAAGGTTCAAACCATGCAAGCCTCAACCTGATCTACACACAGGAACTTTATTCCAGCACCACCCTCTAACAACAATAAAACTCTAAAACCAGTCCCCTTTCTCTGCAATCTCATGCCATTTTGGACTTCCTTGGGATACTGTGCAGTTATTCCCAGATTCCTCATTACATGATTAATAAAACTTTTCCTACCCTCCTGATACATATGTGGTATCATCAGCCTCAAAAACTAAAGCATATATGGGGAAGATTCCACTCTGCCTCTGGGAGGTGATCACAACAATTGATGTAGTAAGCAGGGTGTCCAGGCATGCCCACTACCCATGCCCACGTTTCTTCCTTTGCTTTGGCTTGGTAACTAGCTCTGAAGTCTGCTGGCTAGCACGCCCTTTGAGTTGTGCCACTGCCCACTGACAAACTTGCACTTTGAGTTATTCTGCTTTGTGCTGCATGTCTAACAAGACTCCATCCTCTTACAACAGAAGTTTTGATAATTGGAGTCTAGAGACAGGAGTGTAAAGTTGGGTCTCTGCTTAAAGTGACTATGGGTTGTCTCTTGGAACTATCTGAGTGTAGCAGACTGAATCATATGTCATCATTTCAACATAAACTGCCACTAATACTAGGTTCAGTGGTTCGACATACTCTGTGACTGTTGGTTGTGTGTCTCAAGCATCCTTTCTATAGAGTACTCAGAGGAAATACTGATACTTTGTGCATTATAGAGGTCCATTAAGTAGGTGCTCATGTGGAAGAGCAGTTACCATGTGGCATGATGAGATTCATATTCTAAAAGCAGGTGATTCACTAGGATCCTACAAAATGCCTTTGCAACTGGTGATGCCTAGGCCTCCATTATAACAAAGAACCTATTCATTAGGGTTATAGAGGAAAACTCCCTTGATAACCCTATGGCACAACTCAGGGGTTTATTTTTTATTTTTATTATTTTTTTTTAAGATTTTATTTATTTATTCATTTATCCCCCCCTTGCTGCTTGTGCTCGCTGGGTCAGCTAACCACGCCGTGCGGGCGGGCTTGCCTTCACCAGGAGGCCCCGGGAACCGAAGCCGGGGCCTCCCATATGGTAAACGGGAGCCCTACTGATTGAGCCACAGCCGCTTCCCACAACTCAGGGGTTTAATTCAAACCTAATTTAAACCCAGGGTCCTTAAGCCTACAAAGCAACCTTTTCCATTGGGGAGGTCTCTTATTTTAACGTTACTGATTTGAGACTCTTTGGAGGAAGAAATTTATAAATGTGAGCAAGGGAAAAAGACCTCCCTTCTCCTAAAGCATATCCAATAACTACCAAACAAAACAAAACAAACAAAACAACAACAACCCTGGATAGAGAGAGAGAAACAAAACACTGAAGCAGAAGTCTATAATTTGAACAAATTGGAAATCCAAAATTTACTAAAAGAATTTATAAAATAAAAAGGTAGAAGAGCTCTGATTAGCTTTTGTTACCCAAGGATATAGGGTAACAAAGGTTCTACTACTATTGGCTTGTACCCAATGACAAATTTCCCTGGCCTTAATCAATACTGGAGCTCCAAATTATAGTAATACCTGGGGATCTTCTAAATTTAAATAGGGCACATTTTATAATCTTAGGAGTGTTACAAAATATAAAATAGAGGACAAACAAGCATGCTTCACCTTAACCACTGGAATTATTGTCTTGTCTAAATTCTCTATAGTCATGATACTTATTGTCATAAAATATTCCATAGTGGAAAGCTCTGATCTAAGGAGTAATAAATTAAAATTAAATTGAGTCTTTGGTACTTACAATTGGCTTGACAAAATGGACCCAATGGACTTTTCTCCTTAATTAAAATAGTTAATATGGCCCTATATAAATTAAAACAGGGCTTTCAAGGATTGAGACACATTACACAAAACTTATTTGGAGAAAAGGTGATTATCTCCACTGCTACTTTATTAAACAGCTCAGTTTGGCCTGTACTTGAGCCTGGAAAAAAATGAATGGCATCTCACAGTGAATTACTGAGCTTCAATTCTGTGCTGGTCTATTAATGCTGCCATACTCATTATTATTGAAATTACTGACTCAATCCAATTCGAATCTGGCAAACATTTGCTAATATGTTGTGTTCAGTGCCTATTTCAAAAGACTCTGAATCATGCTTTGTCTTCACTTCCCTATGGACACAATAGTTTTGCCTTCTTTTTCAAAATGACAAACCTTGACCAAGCTACACATCAGGTACTTCAACAACTCAGTCATCACACACAGGAATTGTAAGCAAGATCTTAACTGCATCGAACATTATCCAAAGAGCATAAGTACGGCATCACACTGATAAGATTCTCTACCAAGGAAATTTGGTCAGTCAAAGGCCATTCTATCCCTGATACTGTCAGAAAACAACTATTAGCCCTCATAGTAAACACAATGCCAAAACAGGCCCAACATCTTTTAGGCCTTTTTGGGTTGTGAGAGCAACATATTTCTCATTTACAATTTTAATTTAAGCTCATTCATGCCCTGACTTGCAAATCAGCTCAACATGAATGATGTCCTTACAAAAATAAATCTCTAGAATCGTTCCAAATTATAATGCATCAGGCATTGCCCCCAAACTCTTTCATTATAGAGGCTTTAGCAACCTTCTCTCATGTCTCTTGGAGTCTCTTGAAAGCCACATGTTGCCCATAGTCTTCTGAGGAATAAACTGCCCTCCTCAATCCTATGTCATATGCCATTGAAACAATAACAGCTAGCTACATACTTGTCTTTCCTAGAAACAGGTTCTCACAGGCTCCAAACCTTTCATATACACCTGCCAATTAGGCTTTGGGTGATGGAAGTAGTACCATGCATGCTTGACAGACTTCCTTGCTAAAATAGAAATGGTACCTATCAAATAGAGTCAAACCTGGGGCCTCAGGCATATCCCACCTGCATGGGGGTGGCCTTCCCTGTCTTCAGTCCCTTGCTAGCTGTTAGTTTTGAGGAGGTCACCCTTATTCCACAGACTTGTCAACCCAAGTAGCTTCTCAAGATCAAGTGAGTAAATAAAAAAGGGAGTTTGTATATTTTACAGAGCAAATGGCCACTATCATATATGATAGAGCTTAGTGGACTGCTGCTTTTCAAATTCCTTAAATGAGACAACCCTGATAAAGCACCCAAGGGTCAGTAATGATAAAAGAAAAAAACTTTCTAACAACATGGAGATTAGGATTTAAAGCTTTATTGAGAGATTTGTGAATTGGGCAGCAACTTATCCAGATAGTAGAAGAGAATTCCATCAAAGAAGTGGAATGGGGAAGCTTATATAGAGTAAAGATGGAAGCAAATGAAGAAATATTTTGATTGGCTGAATTAAGTTTTTAATTTATATAAGGAGGTACTATAAAATGGGGAGCAGATACTTGTCCAATAGCATACTTGTCCATTTTTAATAGGCTATCCCTACCAGACTAATACCAGTTAATCACCAAATGTTGAAAAAATTGAAACTTTTTGGGGACCATTCCACTTTCTTAGAAAGTCCTATCTTTGATTAGTTTTTATCTTTAAAAAAGACCCCATCAGCCCTGAATAGCCAAAAAGATCTTAAAAATGAAGAATGAACTTGGAGGACTCTCACTTCCGGACTTTAAAGCATATTACTTAGCTACAGTGGTAAAAACAGCATGGTACTGGCATAAAGATAGACACATTACCAATGCAACCGAATTGAGAACTCAGAAATAGATTTTCACATCTACAGTCAAATGATTTTTGACAAGGTGGTCAAGCCCTCCCAGCTGGGCTGGAACCGACTATTCAATAATGGTGTGGGGAGAACTGGATATCCATATTCAAAAGAAAAGAAGAACATCTCTTTCTCACACCATATACAAAATTTAATTCTTAATGGATCAAGGACCTAAATATAAACGTGGCAACCATAAAACTCTTAGAAGAAAATGTCAGAAAACATCTTTAAGATCTTGTGGTAGGCGGCAGTTTCTTAAACCTTATGCCCAAAGCACAAGCAACAAAAGAAAAAATAGATAAATGGGACCTCCTCAAAATTCAACACTTTTGCACTTTAAAGGACTTTGTCAAAATTGTGAAAAGGTAGCTGACTCAATGGGAGAAAATATTTGGCAATCACATATCTATTAAGGGTTTAAAATCCATGATATAGAAAGAGATCATGCAATTCAACAATAAAAATACAAAGTACCTGATTAAAATATGGGTAAAAGACTTGAAAACACAATTGTCCAAAGAAGAAATACAAATGGCAAAGAAACACATGAAAAAATATTCCACATCATTAGCAATTAGGGAAATGTAAATCAAAACGACAACGCAATATCATTTCACACCTATTAGACTGGCCGTTATTAAAAAGCGGGAAAACTGTAAAAGTTGGAGAAGATGTGGAGAGATAAGAATGCTTATTCACTGTTGGTGGGAATGTAGAATGGTACAGCCACTGTGGAGGACTATTAGGTAGTTCCAAAGGAAGTTGAATTTAGACTTGCCATGTAACCTGGCAATACCATTACTAGGTATATATCCAGAAGAACTGAGAGCAGAGACATAAACAGACATCTGCACACTGATGGTCATAACAACATCATTCATGATTGCCAAAAGTTGGAAACAACCCAGATGTCAATCAACTGATGAATGGATAAACAAATTGTGGTGTATACGCACGATGGAATATTATGCAGCAGTAAGAAGAAATGAAGTTGCAAAGTATATGACAACATGGATGAACCTGGAGGACATTATGTTGAGTGAAGCAACTGAAACATAAAAAGACAAATACTGTATGATTGAGCTATTATGAATGAAATATATTGTGTAAACTCATGGAGTTAATAATTAGAATACAGGTCACCAAAAATAGAAGGAGGGTAGAGAATGGAAAGCTGAGGTCTAATCTGTGTAGAATTGGTAAAAAGATTGCTTGTAAATATTTGGAAATGAATAGAAAAGGTGAAAGCATATAATGGTGTTTGTAATTTGCAGTGCTATTGTATGGGTATGACAGTAGTTGAAATGGAAAGTATGAAGTCATGTATATTACCAGAAAGAAAGCTAAAAACTGTAACATGGGCTGTATATGACAGTAAAACCTCATGTAAAACATGAATATGGGTAATATTACATATATAAGACTGTTTTTGCAAAATATAAATACAAATATACTAGAGAGAGGGGAAAAGAATAACAGCTATGTACAGAAGGGGAAGCATAGAAAGATTGAGGGATGATGAGTTTTGTTTGTTTTTCATTTAGTATTACTATTATTGGAATAATGAAAGTGCTCTAAGAATGACTGAAGTGATGAATGCACAAATACGTGATTACACCAAAAAATATTGATTGTACATTTTAGATGGATTTATGCTTTATTAATATGTACCAATAAAATTAATTTGTTAAAAAAAAACAAACTCGGCAAGTCTTTGAAAAGGGGCTGCTCCTGGCAACTCCCCAATGCAAATGCCCATTTTATTTTTATTTAATAAGACAATTGGCAGTCATCTTTGTAATGGATGCTCTGGCCAACAACTGGCCCTGGTATCATGATTACAGACCCTTGGGCCATTGCCAATGGTCTGGACATCTGGCTCAGTCAACAACCATGACAATTCCTTTTCCAAAGTTTCCACTTTTGGGGAGAAAAAAAACTTTATAGATAAACAAAATATAAATCAAAGTCACACTTCTCTATACATACTAAAGTTACAATACCATGACTCCTCAAGATAATCCATATCCCCTTTCGAATGTCAGATATTCGTGACAGTGACCTAGGTACTCATTTCATTTCTCAGAATACACAATATCTCAATATCCATACCAAATTTTTTGTGAGGGAAAGGTGTCTATCCCTTATCTACTGGGTGTCCACAAGGCGGCTTCAAATCTAATTGTATAAATAGTATCCAAAGAATTAACTAATATAATTATAAATACATATGATGATCATTCTTTCCTTACTCTAACATGCTAGGTACCAAAAAATAAAGGTTTCCCTTTTTTATGGGAACAAAAATAAATACTAATTCCTGTACATTGCCATTAAAACACCCCATCAGGGAAAGGATGTGGCTCAATCAGTTGATCTCCTGCCTATCACATGGGAGGTCCCAGGTTTAGTTCCTGGTGCCTCCTGAAAAAAATAAAAACAAAAAAACAAGCAAAACAAACAATAAAACCAACTCTGGGAGGCCGATGTGGCTCACTGGTTGAGCGCCAGCTTCCCACATATGAGATCCTGGGTTCAATCTCCAGCCCTGGGTACCTCAAAAAACCAAAACAAAAAACAAACAAAAAAAAAACCACCCATCAATTAAAATAAAAAAATAGCTCCCTTTTATTTTCAAGTGCTTTCATATTATAAATAATGATATGGGATAGTAAATGCAAATTTTGAATAAATATACACATTTCTATCATCATTAGGTAAATTCAGTAACTAGAAAAGAATAAAAGAATAAGCATTGGTTTTATGCTATTTTACTGTTAAGAAATGTAGTATAATGCACTTTAAAAATAAAATATAAAAAGCCTTTATTGACCATAAGGGCTCATTCATTACTAAAAACTGAACACCAAGAAAAAGAGAAAGCCAGTAAATGATTTATAGACCTAATAAGCATGCAAAAGCATCTCAAGAAAATTTGCCACCAAAATATAGGGGAAATTCATGACAATAAATTACTGAATTAGGCATAAAGACAAGAAACCACAACATAAATTATAGAAGTAATTCTGAATATAGTAGGCCATTAAAAGAACATGGATATAAGATCGAAAGGTCATGTGAAAAAATGCTTAAGATTTAAAGAAGAATATCCACAAGGTATAAGACTGGCTATCACTCTTAACAGAAAAGATGAGAATTGTTAGTTAAATCTACGTATGCAGATCAAAACCATATTAGCACACATTAAAATGTCCAAGTGCCATGAGGAGAACAAATAAGTACGTTTATATACACCATGGTTTTAATCTATTATGTTTGCTTTCTCCTTCTCATTTCTAAGATCTAAGTTTTCGAAGACTACCTTTCACAATTTAACAGTTTACCCAGAAACATGAAAGATATCATGTTGTAAAATTAAATTGTATTAACAACCACTATGTAATTACATAAGTCTATTAGCTGGGAAAAAAAAGACTATATGTAATGAATATGGTTAAGAATTAATAAAGAGCAACAAGGAGGCTTGCAGGAGGTAACTCTGGCAATATATAATACTAGGCTAACTTTCAATTTAACAAGAACAAGGTTCCTAAGTAGAATCATCAATGTCAAGGGCCTGGAGTATTGGTCTGTCCTCCTTCGCTAGGCACTGGCCATGTACTACAAGCATTCTTGCTGCTCTATTAGAGAACGTAGCCGGAATTCCCAGGATGGGAATTCAATATTCTTTCAGTTGTTGTGTGGGTCTCCACCCACGAAGACAACAACCCATGAGCCTCCCTGGCACCAGGGATTATTACCAAGCACCAACTAGTGATGCATTTGAAAAAAAGACTTTGACCAAAAAGGGGAAATATTAAACACAAAGGAGTGTTAACGGCATAGAAATTTCAAAGTAAATTGGGAGGCCATTCCAGAGGTTACACTTATCATGTCTCAAGAGGATCTCACTGAATGCCATAGTAAACAGTGCCTCAAACAGGGGTGTTTCTGGGGGCTCTAGAGACATCCAGACACTATAGGCAGGGCAGACAATCTCAGTAATTCTGTACCCTGTCAGTGAGCCTTACTTTGGAATATATGTTCCCCAATGTAACAGAGCTAGACTGTTTTATAATTTCTCTCTGCCCCTTTTATTTGAACCTATAATTAGCACTATAGTCATTAAACAATGTTCCAGAGACTAAAATCTTCCGTCTGTTCATATGCCGGTTGAGCCTTGAATCTCAGTAAATTTGCAACACTCACTCTCTAGTTCATCAGACTCACCCAGGACAAACAACAAAAGGATGATGATGGATAACGCCCATCCCAAAAGACGGGGGATATCTAAACTGCAAGCAAGACAGCTCCATCCATCTGCGCCAGGGGATCTAAGCCCCCTCTCAATTAGTAACAAAATGTGCATCACTGATCCTAAAATCCTCAAGACTGAGGAATGAACAAACATAAAAGAGGGATGCAATGATGGACTAAATTAGACTTATTATTATTCTAGCAATGGAAAAACCTGTAACATTTATATATAGGCAGTGGTCACCATAGCTTCTGAAAAAGAAGTGAGGGGAGGGAGAGGGAAGAATAGGTGTAACATGGGCCTTTTTGGGACATTGGAATGCACGATATTGCAATGACAGATACAGGCCATTTTACATTTTGTCAAAACGTATAAAAATGTGTGGTGCAAAGTATAAACTATAATGTAAACTATTGACCATGGTTAGTAAAAATGCTTCAATATATGTTCATCAATTTTAAGAAATGTATCACACTAATGAAAGATGTTATGAGGGAAAGTGGGGAAGAGGGAAGGGGTGGGATATTTGGGAATCCCACTATATTTTTGATGTATCATTTATATAATCCAAAGCTTCTTTTAAAATAAAAATTTAAAAAATTAATAAGATAGTTGTTACCTAATTACTATTAGTGTTTAATATAATATTATGATAAAGTATGGAATAAAAAAATAGCCCTGCATTATGAGCAATGCCTTAGGGAAAGATGTTTGAGGCTTGACTAGAGGGAAAGTACTGCAAGACTGAAAGTTAATAGTTGTGAAAGCTAAACTATGTGGAAGTAGGAGAAAAGTTCATGACAGTGGAAATTACTTAAAAAAAAATCCTCTCCATCAGCAAAATACAAAAAGTTTTAACAATTCTATATGCCCCTGGTACAGAGTAGATTAGACTGACAATAACTTTGTGTGAATTAGGGATTCATAAGTGGAAACCTATGCAATCAAGAGACTGATTCCTTAATAAGGAAAGAGTGGAGAGAAGGCAGATCAACTGGGAAAATCCAGGAAGGTTTTCATGTCCACTTCCAAGATTCCACATATGGAAATTAAAAAGATATGCATCTAGGGTTGTCTATGATGTGGAACTATCTGGGAAGCTGAACAAAGAGATAAATTTCAGTAGGTTATCTTGGAAATTTTCAATGTGATTTACATATGGAATTCTCCAAGATATCTGAATGTCAGTATACAGTCCACACAGTTAATATCTGATACATGTATTATATTGTAATTTGTGTTAAGTAAGATTTATTTGTAAAAGATAAATATTCCCTAACATATAAGGAGAAAGTGATTGAAGAGACCTGGAAGATGGAGGTGGGAAAATGGGAAGATGATAATTCCAACAAGTAATATTCCATTGGAAATTGATTTAGGTATCGTGTTACTAATTGCAAACCTTTTTTTTTTTTCTTTTTCAGGAGGTACCAGGGATTGAACCCATTACCTTGTGCATGAGAAGCAGGCACTCAACCACTGAGCTACATCCATTCCCCTGCAAATATTTTTATAAAATGAAGTTTAAAGAAGCCCTTGCTCAGTTTTAAAAATCCCATCTCCTTTATGCTTCAAAGACCTTGATTTGTCAATTGATCCATTCCATATTTTCACATTGCCATCCCTACTGTGTCTTTCTCCTTAACCTCTAAAATAAAGACTCCAGTATCACCTATCTCAAGGGAAATTAAAAACACAAAAAATCAAAACAAACATCATCCTCTTACTTGTACCCTACTTTGGCTGTGATTTCATCTTTTGTCTGTTTCTTCTCAGCCAGATTTGTTGAAAAAGAAGTTAAAAAAAAACTTATTCCCCAGTTTTATTACTCACTCCAATCTGAAATCTGATTTTGTCTCCACTTTTCCAGGGAAAAAACATAATAACAAAATTTTATTTACTTCTTACAAAGCCAATGGTTCTCTTACACTCTAAAGCAATCATATCTATACCAAATTCCAAATAAAATCAAATATGTTATCCATGACTTTTAGCATTTAAAATATTGTATGAAGACAAGCAACCAAACCACAGGGGAAATATCTAGTATTTAAATTTTGAAAGATGAAGGAGAATTAAAATATAATTTAAGGATTAATAAAGTAGGACACAGTGAAATAATTTAATGCTTTAGAAGAAAGAGAGTAAAATCTCAATAAGTGCTATCCACCTGATCTGAAATTGTTATTTTCCTAAGGGTATAAAGCAATTGGAAAGCTATAGAATAAATATTGCCAGAATGACCCTAATATCTGAAGTTCAAATGAAATTGAATGGTGCTCATGAAAGCATTATGATTTGATGATTCACTTACCTAGAAGAATTGATAGATATGAATTGAATGACAAAAAATGTGTTTACTCTATCACCAGTAATGTAAAGTCATATTATATGCACATTTAACTTATATAAGTTCAACTGTACACCTAGCAAAAAATAAATAAATGAAAGTAATTTGGTACCACAGGACATCTAAAGAAAGCCAACTAGCTCATTTGCTGTTATCTGAAGAAATAGTCATCTTTTCTGACATTGGAGGGAAATTGTCCACAAATTGAGAGAACAGCATATGTAAAAGCATGTAGATGATCATTTATGGGTGATAAAAGGTATTTCCAGGTGGAATGTATGTGATTTTCTCCTTACATAATGAATTTAGAACCCTAAGCCCTGTGCAAAATGCAGTTTCAATGAATGAACTGAGTGTATTAGCCAGATAGTGTGCTAGATAATTTAAAAGTCAAGGTCTAAGAGTGTCAGCATATAAAAGATGTAGAAGAAGGAATGAATATACTTTGGGATAAATGACAGGGAAAGAAAAGTGGAACGTGATATGTGATGAGGTAATACTGAAATGCCATAAAATACAGTTTAAGGTAGTAAAAACGTAATTTTGGTGAAGTGAAATGAGAGGAAGCAGTAGCAGAAAAGGACCTTGGTTTGTAGAGACCCAGCATCTATTACTTGATCACCTCACATTAAGAAGAAAAGGCAGTGATAGGAAGTAGTAAATGATTAAGATTTCTTTCATTCCACTAACCTGCTCCCAGATAATTAAAAGATGGCCCAGGGCTCATTAAGAGATTGGATATCTATTGGAAATGTGAAACCCAAAATCTTTTTCTCATGCCTTAATTCAATAATACAAATGATTGTTTTATTTTTAGCCATGCTGCTCTTGTCATCCTAGTCCAGTCCTGTTAATCCAGGTCATTTTATTTCATCTATTTTTTTGTGGGGTGTATATGAATGTTAACATAAAAGTATGAAAAATGGGTGTATGTGTACATGTGATTACATTATGTACTATGTTACTATGCCACTTTACATATATTATTTAATTGAAAAATAACACTATAAGGGAGGCATTTAGCATCACTATTTTAGATATGAGACTGCTAAGGTTCAGGCAGATGAGGCGACTTGCACAACATCAAACAGAAAATACATGGTTGAATTGGGTCTTGAACCCAGAAATCTGACTACAAAGCTGTCATTCTTCAACATTATGATGTTGAGCATGAGACATGCTTTAGACATGCAATCTTATTTACTCTGTCCCCTGTTCCATAGACATAATAATTCCCATTTTACAAATAAAGAATGGAGCCTCAAAGAAATTATCTGTCTATAACTTGTCCAAAAGCTGATAACTAAGATGTGTCAGGGCTGAAATTAGAATTCAAGTCTTTTGACTACACATGTAATTTGAAAAAAAATTAAATAGCTACATTTATAAAATAAATTTCCTTACTAACAAATCAAAGTACATTTGATTTTATCCACAAACAACCCAAGATTTGTTTCCCCCAAAAACAGTTGTAAAACTATACATTACTCACTCAATATAGCATTATATTTTATATTAGGAAGATTAAATTCAATGTGCACTAACCCTGCTAAGGTTCTTTGGGCATCCATTAATTTACTTTTATCTTAATCAGTACTTGCTCCTTCTCCTCTCTTTGAACATGCGTAGGCAGTATAAAATATTTCCAGGGTGTCCAGCATGTCTCCGTGTCAGAAAATGAAATGACTGATTTTCATCTTTCTTATTCTTTTGGCCACATAGCATCCCAAGAACAGAGTACAATAGAACAAATTAGTGGCTTCCAAAGAGGAGTCAGACAGCCATGCAATTTACTGGACAATCATTGCTAGGATTCTGTCAGAAACCAGGTAACATTTTTGGCAGCTAGAGACTATAAACCCCTTTAGCAAGGAAAGGACTCTCTTGGACACAAAAGGCAAAAAAAGCAAGCAACCAACCAAACAAACAAAAAGAATCCCACAATTAAGTGAATGTTATTTTTCTTTTTAAATTATCACTCTATTCACTATCAAAAAGCTCAGTCCTGATTCAATGGATCAATGTACTAGGAAAAAGAAATATTTTGCAGAGTAAGTACAGAAACAGACATCTTGCTAATGCTGGCATCACTATTTCAAGGTTAAATGAAAGGTTTAGGACTTCAATTCTGATGATAATGCTTTCTCAAGTAAGATGAGGATCTTGGACTTGTTTTGGAGGGGAGAAAAGGAGGTTATACAGGTAGCATCTGGTTATAAGAAATTGGACTGGAAACATCAGCTTATTTTATATGTCAGCAGAAATGTTTAGTCAAAATGTGATCCAGCAGTTGTGATGTGATGAAATCTATGTCCTCTTTCTATAATGACTCATCCAGACCTAGATATTCATTAAAACTATAATAAATTATTTACCATGTAACACAATACTATAAATCTAAATTCCAGAAGTCTACGAAATTTCAGCCTCTCTCACATACTTTACTGCTCACTGAATTTCCGTTGCCTATCCATCCATAAAACAGAGCTTAACCTGGGTTGAATCCAACTGGATCTCATATCCAAAACCTTTAGAAGCCAGACAAGTGACTTCTAAGACTTGTGATCAGGGGAGATGTGAAGACAGCAAAGGACACATTGTCTTCTCACTGCCAATGCAGAACAGATTGTCAGGTTGACAAGAAGAGCTGAAATGTCCTTTGCTGTTTTTTTTTTTTTTTTTTTTTTTTTAATTTAAACTGCTGTTCCAGAAACTAGATGCTTAAAACAAAAATCTCTTCTTTCTGGAAAATGTTAATAAAGTATAAACCTGATATGATTATTTTGTACCTATTTGTGTTATTACTATAATAGTTCTATATTTGACTTTATGAATATTTTGCAGAGCAGATGTGCTTTATGCTCTGGTAATTTCCCATTTTATATGATCCAATAGGAAGGCACTTGTAAGGTTACTGAATGTATTTATTTTTAAAAATTAAAAACAATCCTGTTTTCATTTTTATATTGTTGTTCACCTGTGTACTTGACTGTAAATTCAGATTGAGTAAAATGACCTCAGAATTTTATTATTACAAAGCTACCATCTAAAAATAATGCAGAGCAAAGTACTTTTTGGATATAAACAATATCAATTTTATAAACTACTAAAATTTTCAAATAGCATGTAGTGAAAAATAAAGCATATCTGGAATGTAATACCAAATGATGAGATCAATCTTACTTACCAAATTCCTTGGGAACTGCTATAGAATAAACACAATTATGTCCCACACTGTAATTTTTTGGATAGTTTGGTGATAAAACAGTGCCTTCAGAACCCGTTGAACGACTCCCACAGGGTGCTAGGAAATAAAAATGACAAATATTACATTTAGAAAAATTGCACATTATCAATGTCTTCTTAATATAAGTAAAAAAAATATGACTCCTATATTAAAGTACAACATCGATTTCCATCTTTCAACAAGAAGTCCTAGAGTCAAATATTTTAAAAATGAAAAAAAAAGTACACATACAAATCTTTATAAATATTCAAATTTACTCTTCTTAGGGCCAAAATAATAAAATAATGTTCTAATGGTACTATCTCTAAAGGTAATAATGGTGGCCTTGCTTTCATTTATAATGACAGTCTAAAGTTAATCATCTCTTTTATAATGATGAGAAATTACATATGCAGTAGGCGATTGTTTTACCCATTGCCAGGCTTTGGAACTCTATTCAAATCCAACCCTGATCGTGCTGCTGCCAAATTAAGCATGTGCCTACATGGGACAGGGATGGCTCTACAAACACACTCATCCACTCATCTAAGTAATCTGATCTCACTGGAACCTTTATCTGCTTATATCGTGTCCCTTGAAATCAGAGTAGTTGCTTATAGTGCATTGAGGCAGACTTTCTGCCACCTTTACTTCAGATGTGCTATGATCATGTCAAGTTGATACTAATTCCACTGTTTCTGATAAAGGAGTAGATGGTGGTCCTGTTATTCATAGGACAGGAGATGCATGAGGATTCATAGTTCTGGGAATGAAAGAAAGACTTGGGCTACAGATGAAGATTTAGGTAACGAGAGCATACAGGTGATAGCTGATATTCTTAAAGTGAAAAGTACATAGAAGAGGAAAGATGGCCAAAGAGGAGATGCTGGGGAACACCAAAGATTTAAGATCAGATAGATAAAGAGGGAATGGTGAGGGAGAAATTAGTCTCTTGGGAGACAATGGAGAAGAGAGTTTCAATTAAAAGGAAGTGTGCAAAAGGGTTAAATGTTGCCAAGTGTTTAATAAATGACAAAGTATTCTGGGATAATTTGGCAATCAGGAGAGTAGGGGAGTGCATCTTGCCCACCTTATGGTTTCCCCGGGGAGGGATTTTCCCTAAACATTCCAGGTTCTGGCTTCGCCCCTTACTCCAACCACTGAAGGCAGAAGGAGGACCATAGGGATTGGTGATACTGAACAAGGACTTCTGCTTCCTCTGGGGCCATCCTGCCCACAGTACACACTTTCAAGCCTTCTCCTCAGTGCTGTAGGTTTCAATGGATTAAGTCCCCCAAGGGAGAGGCCTGGTTATTCCGAAATACCTTTAGCTGTTTAGGAAACCCCTTACTGTCTGCTTTTATCAATATTAAAGCTGACAGTTTGATCTCTTTCAGTCTGTCTCTTAATTGACTTGGAACTTGTTCAGGGAGGAGGGAGTATAGTTTATTACCATCAAATACCAAAACAGAGGTTTTGGGGGATATTAACAGAGTAGTTAAAACTAAAGCAGCCTTCAGCAAACTATAGCCAGCAGGCCAAATCCAGCTGGTGAACCAAGAAAGGTTTTTACATTTTTAAAGAGCTGATCAACAAATTAACTAACTAACAAAGAAGAAGCTGCTACAGTGATGCACGTGGCAAGCAAAGCCAAAAATATTTACTACCTAGCCCTATAGAGAAAATGTTTGTCAAACCTCTGAATTAAAGAAGAAAGTAGAAGCTAGATTATATTTGGATAAAGAGTGAGTGGTATATAGTTGGATAAAGAGTGAATGAGTTTTTGTTGCATTTTTGTTTATTATGGAGGAAGAAGTTTATTAGGAAACTGGGAAAACCAGGAGCCCTGATCCAGAGGTCTGGAAAAGATAAGCTTAAGAACAAAAGTGAAGTGATTAGCCTCAGACAGCAGTATTGGTGGTCCTCTGAAACCAGATTTAAGCACTGAAGAAGTCTAGAACTAGTCTCCTTTATAAATCCCCCAGGTATGTCTGATTTCCTTTTTAAAAAAATATATTTTCTTATTAGGGCAGTTGTAGGTTTACAGAAAAATAATGCATAAAGTACAGAGATTCTTATATAACCCCTCATACACAGTCTTCCCTATTATGAACAATTTGTATTCATGTGGTACCTAAGTAATGACTGCTAAAACTGATTTTCTTTTTTAAAGAGAGTTGGATGTTGCCATATATTAAGTGGTTTGAGAAAAGTCATGAAAGTCTGAAAAAGTGAAAAATTTTAATGGATTGTTGGCCAAAATCTACAAAATTTGGGATTATATTAAAAACACATACAACAAAAACAGGATGTTGTATTGGCTACAGTGGCTAATGAATGCTCTGCCTTTCTTTTTTTCAATGCTTTAAAAAGGGTAATACACAGTTAGAATAAAACATACCAAAATTAGAACTTCCCAGAAACAACAACAAAGTGACAGTGATGATAATAAGCAAAGATGCATCACTCTCATCACTCATTATTGTTTGAGATTAGAGTAGTCAGGTGTATTCTTATTTCAGCATTGATAACTTTATTCAACTGATAATGCTACTGATGAGAGAATGATTCAAGAATGAGCAGTTTGTTTTATGTTACCTTTCTTTTTTATTCTAAGGTGTTCCAGAATTAAAATCACAATAATTTGAATATATGTGACAAAAGCTCTTATTTTTATATATGGAAAATATGAATAAAAATGAGAGGGACTAACTCAAATTAACTCTCTGGCTTAGTCATGAACATTCTACCTTTCCACATTAATATGTGTCTGACAGTCTAGATTTGTTTCATGTATTTTATTTTGTATTTTGGACATTCAGGACAACTTTTGTTGAAAATTTCATTTATAAATATAAACTTTTTTTAGTCATTGATGAATATATAAAAGGTCACAGTATAATCACATGTCCTTACGGTAACTAGTATTACTGTAGATTCTGTTATTTTTACTGATGGCAATAATATTACATACCTTCTTGTCACTGCCGGCAGCATGGCTTAATTTGTGGTAAAAAATGCATAAACTATAGAGAGTAACAGTATTTTATGCAGTATGTGAATAATTTGTACAGGGAAATTTAACTGTACTGTGTGGTACCAATCTACTGCAATCTGTCTATATTTGTAAAATCTAAAAGTAATAATGAATAAGCCAGGCCAATTTTATTGATTCTCTTAATATTGATTTCTAGACACTTCTCATTTTCTCTCTTCTCATCATAATTTCATCTTATAGAGAAAAGGGCAGCCTCTATTTTTTGTCTCTGCTAACAGTCAGTAGAAAGGGAAGATAAAAGCAAGCTGGGACTTTGGATTCTATGCTTATTTTTGATATTTGATATATACCTGTGGGCCTGATGTCAAACTTGCTGTTGTCTCTCTAAACAGATTATATCCATCGAAATGTATTAAGCATAATTTATGTGATACATATGACTACCTCTTAAATGCATCTTTTTTTAAAAATAGTGTGTTTGTGAACACATGGGGACATAATTTTAGATATTTAAAATTTCAAACAGCTTATTTATTAAATACCATTATTCTTGACCCCTTCTCCCTAATTTTTAGGGTCCAATTAATCATAGATTTCTGCTGCTTGTACCCTTGAGAAACTTATCAGCTTCTCTCTATCCTCTCTGCCACTGTAAATGCAACAATCTAGGCTCCCAACAGTTTTCACATGGGCTCTTCCAATAGCCTCCGAGTTCTACTTATACCCAGAGGTTCATCCCACCGCTAGCAATGTTTCTAACACACAGGTCTTATCATGTTTCTTTTCTTTTCCTAGGACAGTGTCTTGTACACAGAAGGTTCTCCATAAATGTCTGAATGATTAAATGAACTATGCTTGTAAGACCAGGCTACTACAAAGTGGTGCCCCAATGCCTGCACATAATACGAACATTCCACTTGGTCAAAATTACCCCTGAATACTTAAATCACCACACGGTACAGAATCCACACATCCCTCAATAAGTTCATCTAAATCGTTTTTTTTTTTTTTTCTTTTGGAATTGAAAGTTTTGCTGTTTCTCTGTTTGAATACCAGCAATCACAGTTGTTTTATATTTAGGGACTATACTATGTGAAAGAAAATTAACTTTAAATACTAGAAATATATTAAATGGTGAGATGTTCACAATACAACAGCCACATGAACACCGAGTTCCCCTGAGGGAATAACAAACTCATGTCTACTATGTAACAATAGCAAATACATACTACCACTTTATCATCCTGGGGTATATCCTCATTGAATGAAAAAAATCTTCTCACAGCTTAATTTCTTATTATTTGTTCTTGTTGTCTCTTTTACTGTTTGTTGTTTACTTTTATAAATATTCTTTTAGCTGTATTTGTATGGTTTGATTTGCATATGTTAAATGCACCCATGATAAAACTAAACTTTATATGCTTGTTTTACCCCACTAAATATGTATGCAGTGATGCAGTTCCAAGCAAGACATTGCAATGGGTTTTAAGACTTCTGTTAAAAGAGAGGACTAAAGACAAAGAGGAGAATGAGAGGGAACCCTGCTACCTAGTGAAATAGAAGAATCACACATTCACATAGCCTAAAGTTACTTGCAATTTCATATCTGTCTCTTCACTTATGTGATGCATAATTTATTATCAAATATATGATATATTGAAAGTTATTATACAATATATAAATTATACTCAGAAAGCAAGTTAGGTACTTTTAAAAGTGATGAATTCTTGCAGTTCATAAAAGAGCAAGGTGATATACTAAATCAATAATTTGCTAGATGCAGCAAGTGACTCCTTCAGCTTGAAATTACAATAACTGCTGTTCCTCACAAAACTGCTGGTACCCTTCTAGTAAATGACTTCTGTCCTGATGTAGCCTGACTGAATGTCACAAATCATAAATCCTGGTGTAGATTGTGTTTGAAAGCTGTGTCAACCATGCAAACTTTGTTTTTTCCTTGAGAAGGCTACTCTTAATCCTTAAACTCTGTGATATGAGTTTGTAATACAGACAATCACTATTCCCAGTATTGAGTTTAAGATTAAAATTACTATTGTTTATTTCTCTCCTTTGATCTTAGTAAAAATATCTAACTATTCAGCCATTCATTTCATACTCCTGTTCATGCTCCTACATAAGCATACATACTTCATTGTCTTATCTGCCTTACATCATAAGCCCTGACACCACACCATGCAAATCCCATTGGACAGTGATCTGTGCAAGTGATAAGCTTCTAATAATGCTATTTTATCATAATGGTGATAAATACTACTTTAAATAATAAACTCCTACACTCAGTATTTTATTATTAAATAATAAAAGTAAATTATTCATTCTCCTCTATATTATACTTGGTACATTCACATTTATTTATCTGAATATCTGTAAGGATAACATTGCTATGAGTTTTCTATTGCTTCACCTGTTCACCTAGAAAGAAAAGCAAAACGTCATCCATTACTCATGGATTAATTTTGTGTTATAATTCCACACTCTTGTTTAACATTTAAAAAAAACCCATCATAATGTAATTAGTGGCTTATAAGTTATTTTAATCAACATAGTAGGATATGAGCTTCTACATCTGTCATCCAGTTGATTGCCAGGACTCATTCATTATATTTACCTAGCTATAAAGGCACTGCCTTCATCCCATGGTGCTCTGTGAGCCGTATCCTCCATCAGAGAAATAGTACGTTCTTAGAGAGAAAAGAGTCACTGTATGGTAAAGGCCTATGAATAGCTATATTCCTTGGATACATCTTCAATGTTACCATATACAAATTCAACTAATGATAATGGTCTTGTGAGTGCTGGTAGTTCATATATGATACGTATGTCACTAATTTTTAATCTCACTTTTAAAATTGATATATAATTTGCATACCTTAAAATTTATTCTTTTAAAGTGTACATGTCAGTGGTTTTAGTATATATTCATAAAGTTGTGCATCCAACACCATTATCTAATTCTAAAATATTTTCATCACCCTCAAAAGGAACTCTGTACCTCTTAGTATCAAAAGAATAAAATGATGATTTCACCCCCAACCTCAAGGCTTTGGCAACCACTAATGTATAATTTTGCAGGAAACTGTGTATGGGATAACAAGTGCTTAAAATGATTTTGGTTGAGTTATTTCTGATTTTGCAGAAACTAAAATCCCTTTTCATCTCTTAATTTATTATTTCTCTAATCATTGATCTGTAGTGAAGACAATCATTATTTTTAAAAATTGTTTAAAGCAGCTAATTTATTAATATAAAACGGTTTTAGAGGGAAAAACCTCTCTGTATAACTTAACTCCCATCCAGCCATCAAATCTCATCACATATGATACTTTCTCAGTATCATTTGTTCAGAAAACCTACATTATACAGCACTCCATCATTTACTTTCAGGACATTGATTACAACTTGCAATTATATATTTATTTGTATGGCATTTTGATTAATGTCTGTCTACATCTCTAGAATACTATCTAAAAGTCAAAGTTTCCATGTCTTTTTTTGAACACCATTTATACCTTTGGAGCCTAGCATAGTTTGTATAATAGATTTCCAATAAATATTTGTTAGTGTTAGAAAAAATAATAAAATATATATTATATTAATATCTACTGTTATCTAGATAAATGGAATGTAAAATTCATAGGTTTTTCAAAACCTTTGTGTGTGGTAGCATAGCAGAATACATTATAAAACCCAAGGCTTTGGAACCACAACGGTCTATTTTGAATTTCAGCTTCCCTTTTTACTGAGTAGCCTTGAGAGGAAAATTCAAACTGGAACTTGAACAGGAAGAGAATTCTAGACTTATTTACAGCTTAGGCTTGGGCAAAATGAAATAATGAGCTATCCTGACCAACTCCAGAATCTTCTGGAGATAATATTAAGGAGGTCTTTATAAATGCCTTAGGAAGATGAATTAACCTCATCAATCCCGGGAAGGTACAAAGGTTAGAAGAAAGGGCAGTTGGAACTTCCCTGATGTTCTGGCAACTTCTTCCACGAGGGAGACAGAAATGTCATTTAGTGACCCTAGGAGGAGGGCATTGTTGCCCTCTCAGGGGAGCACACTGTTTTTGTGCTATCTTAATTTCCCCCAAGGAACAGGAGTAAAGAACTTTATCCCAAAGAAAGAGGAATCCTACAACTTCAGCTTGGCTGCTTTCTCAAGGGGTGGGGTCACTGGCTATGAAAGGTCAGTGAGGATGTTGTCCTCTACTTCTTTGGACTCTATTCTTTAAAAGTGCAGAGGTAAAGCAAGAATCAACGTTACTATAAAAGGGAGGAGATTGTGGCCCATCTTCTTTTCCTTATAATTCAGGTGTTCTTTTCCTGGCTCCAGAAATATGGATGAGGTAGAAAATGTCTATATTTTCATCATCCTCTAAATACTTTTTTTCTGACTGAATTTTAGCATTTCCTTTAATTATAAATGTAGGCAATTAAGCACAGTAGCTTTAGAAGTAAATGGGATGTTTACCAATAGAAATTACAGATTTTTATATTATAATTGTTTCATCTATCTTAAAATATTGTTTATGCTCCTTACTAATGAAAATTACAGTAGTTATTAAACCTGTTTCTTTTTTCTAATTTAATGCATTAAATAAGAAACATATATCTTTACCTCAAAAATTTGTCATTTCCAATGATAATTTTTAACTATTTTGAAAACTGTATTTCAATATAATTGATTTTCCTTTTAAGCCTGTAAGGTTTATTTTATCTTATACTCTTAAAATGTTATTCTAATAAGGGATCTATATGCTTTAGCAGAGTGCACAAAAAAAGTGTAAACACCAGTCTAATTAGATTCCTTCTAAACCACCTACTCTTTCCTTCAAGGGAGTTTGGCTCAAGGATTGTTGGTTTGACCTGAGAATATCTGGAAAACACTAGCATTGGAAGACTGTTTCTTTCTTGCTCTTTGTTTCTTTTCATAACAGGATAGATCAGTTTTAACCTAATACAGAAAGGTCTGAGTAGGAACTCAGGTTTAGGATTTGGTGAGAAACATCCTGTTTTAAGATTGAAGTTATTTAAAACCATAACATAAATATGGTTCAGTTTTACTGACTAGCTTTCCCATGTGTTTCAATCTAACTCACTGGAGTTATATTTTGGGATTAGGGAGCAAAGTCCGTGTTGTTTTCTTTAAGCATATATATTCCTTAGGAATCTTGTAGTGAAAGGTTCACTGCTTAAAGTATAAGTAAAATTATGAAATTTTCTTTGTGTAATAAATGGGAGGGAAGCAACTACTCATCCCTTTCCTTAGGGTATCTCCTTGAAATATAATAGGCCCGACAATATGCCAGACATTATGATTTTATAATGCAAGCTCCTGGGCCTTATCACCACTGAAATTGTAAACACATACCTATAAAATTAACTCAAGTTTCTCTCACATGGTGCAAAAGAGACCATCAAAAGCTCACTCATTTGTCTCTCAAGGAAATAAAATAAAATTTAATTGTTCTTTCTTTATTTTACTATATAAATTTGTGTGAAATTCTGTCCAGTCTTTGTAAACTTTTTCACAGACTCGCTGAGATAAGCAATGCAATCTCGATATGCATAATCAATAATAAAACTGTTTTTTTTCTTTTTTAGGTTTTAGTAGGATTTTTTCCCCAGCATAAGTAAAGATTTGGCTCTCCTTGTATCTCTGCTTTTTTTAGTTAGGCACGTGTATTAATCAGTGCTCTCTAAGTAAATAGAATCAACAGGAGATATGTGTAAATAGTCTGAGATTTTATAAAATTCTCTCACATAACCATGAGAATGCACAAGTCCAGGTTCCACAGGCAGGCTGCAAACCAAGGGCTCCAATGAAAGTCCAATGAAGGTCCTTGATGAGTTTCCGGGAGACACTGGCTGTCCAAAGATGAGTTGGAAAATTCTCTCTGAATGCTGAAATCACTTCTCCTTTTAAGGCATTCAACTGATTGGATAAAACATTACTCATTGCTCATGGCAATCTCTCTGGTTGATCGTAGATGTAATCAGCCATCTATGCAGTAAATTCACTGATGACTAAAGTCCATAAATGTTCTTTTATTACAATTAGCCCAGTGCTTGCTACCTGGGCTAAGTTGACACATTACCTAACCATCACAGCCAGTAAAAAGAATTTATTGGAAAATGGGGAAAAGGAACAGAGCTTGCTGAGAAAATAGAAGGAAGGATGGAAATATGCACTGAGATTTGGTGTGGGCTTCTCTAGGCAGAGAAAGCAAGCTCTGTCTTGTGTGGTTACCTTTTAAGCTATTAATTATTGTTTCCCTTGCTAACACTAAGGAGAGGGTCCCAGCTGTTATTGGCTACCCCACTAATGATGAGGCCAATGGTGAGGACTGTTTGGACTATTTGGGGCCAAGGGGAGGTCCCAGAAAGAATTAACTGGTACCTCAAGGTCAGGATCAAGGTCTCAGTGGGGTCTCATGGACATGTTGTTTGTCAGTCATGTTGTGGGTCTGTACTACCCTGCCTCAACTCCTCCCTCGGAGAGTTCACACCCTTATTCTTAAGGGGGTGCTGGGCGGCAATGGTCATTCTTCTGAGTCACTGCCTGCTGGTTAAGGCAGTAGTTCCTGCCTGACAGGGTGTAAACTCTCTGGATTTTTTGCCTTCATACTATTCCTTAATAAAATCTTAATCCTGTCAGGACTTCTAATAGTTACTTTGACATGCTTTACTTTCTTCATGTATAAGGAAAATATAAATACCTCACTGGATTGGTTCAACTCCCTATATAAATACATTTTTTTCCTGTTTGTCTGCAAAAACTGGTGACATATTAAAAAGGTATGTCTGAGGTCTGATAATATAAATGTCATCATATAAAGGGATGAGGGGCATCTTAGTACAATGAGAGCCATGTGACCTACTGCCCACTTGGAGATGTGCTTTGGGGATTGAGAGGCCAAACAAATGCAGGGAAAATAAAAATAGTTTAAATATGAGTTCCAAGTCAATGATTATAAGAAAATACACCATGAATCACAGGCATCGATTGGCATTCAAATTGCTTTCCATATGGGCAACTTTACATAGCATGCTACAGAATCCATGATGGCAGGGACTTATTTATAACAATGTTAATGATTATCTAGACTAGCATGCAGGAAGCCCGCTGAGAGAGAACGTGACTGGAAAATAGCAGGTGCTCAATAACATTAGCTTCCCTTCTTATTTCCTTTTAAATATATTTCATTTTTCCTCCCATCATAAGAAAATGAAGCATGTTTTGCTTTTATCTCAATATTACATTAATTTTTTCAGTTCAAAATACATTACACCTCTATAAAACATGGTACTGACATATAATCTGTGTACCATGTCAGTGAATGTTCAAAATTCTTCTGTGCTGCTGACGAAAGGCAGATATTTGAAGATATGCAGAATGATTTTGCCACTAGGTCTTTATTTTATGAATATTTCATCTATATGCTTTAATTATATCCCATATTTCAATGATGTCAAATTCTGAATGGCTCAGTATATTAGATTTGATGATCTCTATATCATTCATAATGGAATGTGATTCTAGACTTGTTTCATATTTAAAAAAAAAAATGTGTAAACCTCAAGGACACTGAAGTAAGGATCTTTGAACAAGATAAGTCATGCCACTTAAACAGAATATCTGGAGTAAAAGTTTAGCTATTTAATTGGTCCTTTCTCTGTCTTGGTTTCCTCATCTAAAAATTGAGAATATTAATATTACCTACTTCATGAGGTTGTGGTGAAGTATAAAATAATATGTATAAATGAGTTCAAACTATGCTCAATACAGGTAAGCTATTATTAACTCTCATCTGTTTGCCTTCCTCTGCTGCTGCCTTATTGAGTTACTTGAAATTCTACCAACATTCCCTGGTTACTCTTACTTCTATATATTTACATATGCTGAACCTTAGGTGTGAAACACACCATCTCTTCATGGCCTGTGCCTTACCTGGTTCCTGCTTATTTACACTTTAAAGATTCAGTTCATATATCACCTTCAAACAAAGACTTCTCTGATATCTCTTTATAACTAGGTCAGATATGTCTCCACACTGTACCCATAGTACATTGTTATTATTTCTAACAGTGGACCTTAGTCTAATATACTGTATATCTCAGCAGATTGTAAATTCTATAAGGGCAAGGACCATACTGAATTTATTTTTTAATCCCTAATACTTAGGAGATATAATTGATAGACAAAGTGACTTTTGAATGACCAAAAAGAGGACTGAATAAATGACACAATCTCTAATTTAGAATAATTAGCAAGCTAGTGATTTTTTAACAGTCCAGATATGTTTATACCTAAGGTCTTATATTATAATTAGCCATCAATTGCTGCCACTGTATGCTATAGCAATGGAAAAGATCAAGTATTGCATGGGTTCTGTGGACAGGTCTCTCAAATTTTTTGATTTACCTTTCAAAGTTCTGAGGCCTTAAAAGTAACTGGGGCTTTACACACAACCGATCAATTTTTATTCAGGATATATAATATATAACTGCAATTGAAGACACAGATATTGATTCTATCTTAGGAGCATGGGGAGGGAAGGGGTGTTAGGAATGGCTTTCTCTAATAAGAAGACAAGTGATCAGGAAGTGAGAATATTAGACAATCAGATAGCAGGGTACAGAGCATTCCAAGCAGAGAGGACAGAAAGTGCAAAGGTACCGAGGCAGAAGTGTGATCAGTGCATTTAAGAAACATCAAAGAGACCAGTGGGGCTCAAAAAGAAGAGGAGGAAGAGACTAATAGTGTTTTCAGCATGTGTACTGACAGACTAAGTAGAGCTTCAAATTTTAAGACCTTTGACTTTTATTCAGATTTGGGAAGCACTAGTGGATTTTGATATGATCTGGCATATATTTAAAGATCACTCTGTTTTTTTCTCAAGAAATTGTATGAGGAGCAAAGGAATGAGGGCAACTAGTTATGAATGAGGCTAAGAGATGAGACATGAATGGTGCCCTCGATCAAGGTAGAGCTGTGTTTCTATAAACAAGTGCAATGTCATTTATGTGAAATAAATCAAGTAATGAATATAAAAAGCAAAATATGGAATCTGGCATTATTTGTGTTTTATTACCTCTACCTAGCATTAAGTCAGATAATGGGTAAGAGAGATATATGACTTTTACTATAATCCAGTATGTCTATAGGTGACTAAACTAACAGAGTTTTAACAGATACTTCCCAAAGTATGAAAAATAAGAAGGGAAGATGTTACTTATTAAACACATTTTTTTGCGTGTGTGATCATCAAGTGAAATGAAGGAACAGATATCCTGTTCTGCTATCATTCAATATATGTAACATTCTCATGAGATGAAATGCATGAGTTCTCATGACTGAGCAGGACAACGCAGGATGCTATCAATTTGGATCTACTTTTGACAAATATTATCTCCCAGTGTCCAAATTAAGCCCTTAAAATTTTTTTCTTCAGATTTAAAATGTACACTTAATCCTAAACCATGATAAAATTCTATCTTCTAAGATAGACAAACTTTGTAAATTTTTATGATTCAATTCAGTTTAACACATATTTATTAAGAGACTGCTTGCATGAATTCATGTGTTAGAGTAAAATACAGCCGAAGACTTTATGGAACATAAGGTCTTTCTAGAGTTAGACAAAGGCAACATTACAAAAGAAAGCAAAATATTGTTGAGTTTCAGAGCTCACACTGAGTATGGTCATGTTGGAGGTTCCTTTTATGTAAATAAGTACATAAACAAAAAGCTTTCCTATGGTGGCATTTAGGGATCACAGTCTAACAGTCGAATCCCTACTTAATCACACTAACGCAAAACTTACCAGTCAATATTTCCTGCCAATGTCCTCAGAGACTTTACTGTAAGGTTAGAGTTAACATGAAAAGCAGCAGCAGACCAGAAGACTAATTTTCAAACACTGAGGAAATTAGAAATAGAGGCATAGCATATTAACATATGACTAAGGCAATCACTACAAGAACCAAAAATAACATTGGAGAAAGGGATCAGAGAGTCAACAGATATTGTTTAAAGTTGGTAAAACAAGAAGCAGAGTGTCATATGCTATGTATAGTCATAGAAAGAGCCATCAATGCAATTAGAAACAAATATTAAAAGAGTCAGCTTTTAGGTAGTGGCTCAGGGAGTTGAATGAAAACACAAAACACAAGAACATACATGTCATGTGAGTTCCAGAAGGACAAGAGAAAGGAAAAGGGGTAAAAAGATTATTTGAGGAAATAACAGCTGAAAATTTTCCAACTCTCATGAAATAAATGAATTTATATGTCCAAGAAGTACGGTGTACCCCAATCAGAATAAATCCAGATAGATCTACTCCAAAGCACATACTACTTAGAATGTCATCCATCAAAGATAAAGAGAAAATTCTGAGAGTGGCAAAGGAGAAGCAAACCATCACATCCAAGGGAGCCCAGTACGACTTGGTGTGGATTTCTCATCAGAAAACATGGAGGCGAGAAGAGAGTGGTATGATAAAACTAGGATACTGAAAGAGCCAGCCAAGAATTTTTTACTCAGCAAAATTGTCCTTCAAATATGAAGATGAGCTTAAAATATTCACAAACAGAAACTAAGAGAGTTCATAAAAACAATCTGCCTTTGCAGGAAATATTAAAGGAATACTAAAAAACTGAAATAAAAAAAAAAAAAGACAGAAGAGAGCAGCTTCCAGGAGAGCTTAGAAGAAAGAATAGCAGAAAGGATAACCAAAAGAGTAAAAAAAAAAACAGACAAAAATAAGATATGACATATGAAAACCAAAGAATAAAATGTTGGAAATAAATAATGCATTAACAGTCATATCATTGAATGTGAATGGATTAAACTCATCAATCAAAAGATACAGGCTGACAGAATGGATTAAAAACCATGAGCCATCAATATGGTGCCTACAAGAGACTCACCTTAGACCCAGGGATGAAAACCGGCTAAAAGTGAAAGGTTGGAAAAAGATACTCCACACAAACAGTAATGAAAAAAGAGCAGGGGTAGCTATACCAATATGAGAAAAAAATGGACTTTAAATGCAAAAATGTTATAAGAGATACAGAAGGCCATCATATATTAATAAAAGGTATAAACCTCCAGAAAGAAATAACAGTCATAAATATCTATGCACCTAACCAGAGTGCCCCAAAATACAAGAGGCAAACTCTGGCAAAACTGAAGGGAGAAATAGACATCTCTACAATAATAACTGGAGACTTCAACATACCACTCACGTTATTAGATAGAACAATTAGACAAAAGAAAAAAAGGAAACAAAGAATTTGAGCAAATAATAAACAAGTTAGACTGAACAACCATATACAGAGAGTTGTACCCAGGCCCAGTGGGTTAATATATTCTTCTCAAGTGCTCATGGATCTTTCTCCAGGATAGACCACATGTTAGGGCACAATGTAAGTCTCAATAAATATAAAAATTGAAATTATACCAAGCACCTTCTCAGATCATAATGGAATAAAAGTGGAAATCAGTAATAGACAGGAAAGAAGTAAATTTGCACATATGTGGAGGCTGAACAACACACTTCTAAATAATCAGTGTGTCAAAGAAGAAATTGTAAATGAAATTAGTAAATATATTGAGATAAATGACAACAAGAACATAACTTACTAGAAAATATGGGATATAGCGAAAGCAGTCCCAAGAGGGAAATTTAAAGACCTAAACTCCTATATTAAAAAAGGAAGAGCTAAAATCAAAGATCTAACTGAATAAGTGGGGAAACTAGAAAAAGAACAGCAAACCATTTCCAAAGCAAGCAGAGGGAAAGAAATAATAATAACTAGAGCAGAAAATAAATGAAATTGAGAACTAAACAATAGAGAAAAATCAACAAAACCAAAAGCTGGTTCTTTGAGAAGATCAATAAAATTGACAAACCCCTAGTTAAACTAATAAAGAAAAAAGGAAAGAAAATGCAAATTAATAAAATCAGAAATGAAAGGGGGAAGTTTCCCTGACCCCAGGGAAATAAAAAGGATCCTAAGAAGATATTATGAGAAACTGTATGCCAACAAACTAGACAACCCAGATGAAATGGACAAATTCCTAGAAATGCACAAACAACCTACAATTATGCTACAAGAAATGCAAGAACTTAACATAGCAATCAAATTTAAAGAGACTGCATCAGTCATCAAAAATCTCCCAGCAAAGAAAAGTCCGGGAGCAGATGGCTTCACAGATGAATTTTACCAAGCATTTCGAGAAGAATTAACATGAATCCTATTTAAACTCTTCCAGAAAATTGAGGAGGAGAGAAAATTACCCAATACATTTATGAAGCCAACATCACCCTAATACCAAAGTCAGATAAACATAGTACAAGAAAATAAAATTACAGATCAATCTCTCCAATGAACATAGAGGCAAAAATTCTAAAGAAAATAGTTGCAAATGGAATTCAACAGCATATCAAAAGACTTACACATCATAACCAAGTGGAATTTATCCATGGTATGCAAGGCTGGTTCAACATAAGAAAATCAATTAATGTAACATACCACATTAACAAATTGAAAGGAAAAAAACCACACGATAATCTTGATGAGGAAAGCCATTTGACAAAATCCAGCATCCTTTCTTGATAAAAATTTTACTTCAAAAAATAGGAATGGAAGAGAAATTCCTCAATATGCTAAAAGGCATATATGAAAAAATCCACAGCCAACATCTTCCTCAAGAGGGAAAGTTTGAAGCTTTCCCTCCAGGGTCAGGGACAAGATGAGGATACCCACTGTCACCATTATAATTCAATATTGTAGTAGAAGTTCTAGTAACAGCAATTAGACAAGAAAAAAAAAGGGCATCCAAATAGGAAAAGAAGTAAAATCACACTATTTGTGGATAGCATGATCTTGTATTTAGAAAATTCTGAAATGTCTACAAGAAAGCTACTTGAACTAATAAGTTCTGCAGAGTGGCAGGATACAATGTCAACATGCAAAAATCAGTAATGTTTTTGTACACTGGTATTGAACAATCTGAGGAGGAAATCAGGGAAAATATCCATTTACAATAGGAACAAAAAGACACCAATACCTAGGAATCAATTAAAACAAAAAATGTACAGGATCTATAAGCAGGAAGCTACAAAACAATGCTAAAAGAATTTTAAAAAGAACTAAACAAACGGTAAGACATTTTTAAAAGAACTAAACAAACACTAAGACATTCTGTGTTCATGGATTGGAAGAGGGCCCCTATCTCACTCCCTATACAAGAATCAACTCATAATGGTTCAAAGACCTAAATGTAAAAGCCAGGACCATAAAACTACTAGAAGAAAATGTAGGGAAACATCTTAAAGACCTTGTGGTAGGTGGTGGTTTCTTTGACCTTATACCCAAAGCATGAACAACAAAAGATAGATAGATAAATGGGACCTCCTCAAAAATAAAAAATTTTGCACCTCACAGGACTTTGTTAAAATGGTGAAAAGACAGCCAACTCAATGGGGAAAAATTATTGGAATTCACATATCCAATAAGGGATTCATATCCATAATATACGGGGAGATATTATAATTCAGCAATAAAAAGACAAACGACCCTATTAAAAAATGGCAAAAGACTTGAGTAGACATATGTACAAAGAAATACAAATGGTGAACAAAACACATGAAAAAATGTTCAATATCATTAGTGATTAGGGAAATGCAAATCAAAACTACAATGAGATATCAATTCACACCTATTAGAATGGCCACTACTAAAAAGACAAAGAACTGCAAGCGCTGGAGAGGATGTGGAAAGATAGGAACACTTATTCACTGTTGGTGGGAATGTAGAATGGTACAGCCACTGTGGAGGACTGTTTGGCAAGTCCTAAGGAAGTTGAATATAGACTTGCCATGTGACCCAGCAATACCACTAGTAGGTATATAACCAGAACTGAGAGCAGTGACAGGAACAGACATCTGCACACTGATGTTCTTGGCAGCATTATTCACAATTGCCAAAAGATGGAAACAAACCAGGTGTCCACCAATCAATGAATGGATAAACAAATTGTGGTGTATACGCATGATGGAATATTATGCAACTGTAAGACATGAAGTCATAAAGCATATGAAAATATGGATGAACCTGGAGGACATTACATTGAGTGAAGCAGGCCATACACAAAAGGACAAAAACTGTATGATTGTGCTACTATGAAATATATTGTGTAATCTCATGGAGTTAACAACTTGAATATGGATCTCTAGAAAATAGAATGAGGTTAGAGAATGGAAAGTTGAGGGTTAACTGGTACAGAATTGATAAAAAGATGTATGTTAATCTTTGGAAATGAAGAGAAAAGATGAAAGCCCAAATAATATCTGTAACTAGCAGTACTATTATGTGGGTATAAAAGGGGTTAAAGAGAAAGTCCAAGGTCATGTATTTTACTAAAAGGAAAGATAAAAAATATATTATTAAAAGGAAAGATAAAAACTGTATAGCAGAGTAAAACCACATATGAAATATGAATATGGATAAAATTGCATATATAAGACCATTTTTCTTTGAATTTGAACAAATTTATGTTAAAGCTACAAGATGTTACTATGAGACAAAAAACAAACAAACACATTATTCTCAGTGAAAGAAACTGGACAAAGAAACTGGACACAAAGTACTACATATTGTAAGATTCCATTTATATAAAATGTAAATATAAATCAATTTATAAAGATGGAGTAAATATTAGTGGTTATGTAGGGCTGGGGAAGGACTGCTAAAGGGTTTGGAGTTTTTCTTTTTGGAGTACTGAAATTGTTCTAAAATATTTTGTGATGATGAATGCACAATATTGTGATTATACTAAAAGCCATTGATTGTACACTTTGGATAGATCATATGGTATATGAATTTATCTCAATAAAACTGCTTAATAAATAAATAAGTAATTATGTAAGAATAGCCAGAAATAGCAGCTATTTACAGCAGGGGAAGCAGATCGAGGGGTGAAGAATTTTCTAGCTTTTTTTTTATTATTATGAAAATATTGAAGATGCTGTAGTGATGACTGAGGTGATGAATGCACAACTATGTGATTATACCAAATACTTACACATTTGGATGAATTGTATGCTTTATTAATATGTACCAATAGAATTGATTTATTTAAAAAATGACAGAAATATATTACTTCAACCAAAACATAGCACACATCACAAAATATAACATGTTTTCCAGAGCTATAGTTCTTTTAGAACACTGTTGATAATCCATAGCTTCCATAAATACAACATCCCAATATTTGTCAGGAACTTGATTTTGCCCTTTATATGTGTTCTGCTCATTAACTGATCTTCACAATAACCTATTGATTTAATTAATAACTGTTATCCAGTTTTAGGCAATCAAAACTCAAGGCTCAGTTTGCCTCAGGTCATAGAGCCAGTAAGAAGATTTGAACCTATGTCTTAGTTTTCCTCTAAATTGTCTATAGATATGGCTGTTCAATTAACATGAAATATACTTGGTTGGGCTAAAACTGATCCCATGACATACTTTTGGTTCAAAAGGATTTAATAATATAAATTATGGTAAATCTCATGCTGAAATTGACATTTCCATAGCATATAATATAGAAACCCACTAGAAAGGAATGGGATTATTTTATGCAGGCATACTAATAGTGAAAGCATATTATATGCTAGTTCTCCCGGCTTTCTCATCTAAATATTTGAAAGCTTTTTATTTAAAAAATGTATCCCAGGTAGCAATACCTATCCTTCTGATCTATAGTTTTCAGTGTCCTTTTATTTTCTCCATCAGGACTTTTGCTATTTCTACTTGTCAAGATCCTGGAAATTTTCCAGAAATTTTCCATGGTATCTAAATGATAATAGGCAGTAAATTTTGAAAAATGCTTTATTAAATTTTGTGTATGTATCTCACTATAAACAAATTTCTCTTTTGTAGGGCTCCAAATTCTAAGACAATATGAGCACCCTCTCAATTTTCCTATAAACATTTAAATGATCAATCATTTACCTCTCTGGCAGAATTAAGGCCAAAGTAGTTATTTATCTTTTTATTTCTTTTATGTTCTGGTAGATGAAGCCATAAATGTAAATCAAGAACCTGCTGTTCTGCTGTTAATGGAATGGTCAGTTAACAGATTTCTACTATTTATTTCTTACAGCAACATTTTAAAGTAAAGAATTTGAATAATCCTTATTTTAGAAATAAGGAACAATAAGCTTTGAACAGTTTTATAACTTATATATGTTTAGAAATCATAAGCATACACATATACATGTAATTCTAATTAGTGAATACATTATAAAACTCGAAATGATCAGCCTGTGTATCAGACAACAAAAACCCATGCTCCTAACCATCAGATCAGAGTTAGTTTTGTTTTCACTGAAATCCATAACAAGGAAACAAGAAGTACACTTTACATTGTGGTCCAATATAAACACACATGCACCCACACACAAATACACAAACACATGTGAGTATGTATATATGTATTGTAGTAGTTTGGCATTATTTATGCATTCCAAAAATAGATATGGGATTATGTCTGTAAACCGATCTGTTCCTCTAAGCATGATTAAATTATGATTAGGGCTTTGGGCAATGTCAGGACGTTGAGTCTCCACCCCTTTGGCAGGTGGGGACACACAGAGAAAACTACATGGCAGAGAAGAGAGTGGGAGCTTTGAGCTGGAGCCTGGGAAATAAGCACACAGAAGAGCAGAGTAGCTGAGCCCAGAGAGACTTGACCACCAGAAGAGAGGAACCCGGGAAGCCTGAACTTTTACAGACATTGGCAGCCATCATCCACCAACACGTGGCAACAGACTTTGGTGAGGGAAGTAACTTATGCTTTATGGACTGGTAACTGTAAGCTTCTACCCCAAATACATACCCTTCATGGAAGCCAACAGATTTCTGGTATTTTGCATCAGCACCCCTTTGGCTGACTAATACATATATATACATATGCAGTTTTAAAATTTTATTTATCTGTGTTTATATAACTGAAAAAGTTCAACAAAATATTTATCCTTACTATGTACTTTTAATTCTAATATTTTCTTCTCTTCTTTTAAATTTTATTTCTCGTCTTTTACATTTTAATTTGATGTGGTTCAATTCTATGTCATTTTTAGAAATGTTGATCACAACCCAATGCATTGATTTTATGACTCACTGCTGGTGACCAATAGTTCAGAAAATCTGTCCTAGATGATGCCATCTCTGTGTCGATTTTGTACACTTCATTAGGATCAATTAATGATTGGGGAGTCTATGGCAGCCTTCTACAGTGAGATAGCTATTTCCCTCTTTTAGGCAAACTAATTCTTAGGAGAAATATATAGTCTTCTATGTTCATATTTTAGGAAAGATTTGTACACAACTAATTTTGTAATATTTAAGTTATTGCATTTATCTACTTGTGTTGAAGTGACCATTTCAGACTTTGTGTTCTTCATTTATTCAGCCAATATTTTCTAGCACCTCATGTTTCCAGGCACTTTTCTATATTATGGCACATGAATGAACAAGAAAAGTCATGCCCCCACTTCCATAAAGCTTACCTAATATAATGTGCACATTGTTTTAGAGACGCCTGAGGATATAAGCACTTTTCCAGAACAATTGTTTTTTTTTAATTCAATTAAAATTTCCTTGATGATATCTCTTATTGCTTTTCTCTACACCACACTTGTTGACTGCATTTAAATAGTTGGCTTTTTAAGTACAAAACTGGCTATAAATATTTCTTGGTTATTTGTAAAAGTAATAAAAACTTAGCAAGAACATTCTTCTTACCATGACAGCTCGGCAGGGCTCTATTCCATCCAGGTCGTCCATCATCTCCCATGATACAGGTGAGGGTAGAATAACCTTGAAGAACATAACCAGCATCACAGTAATAGGTGACTGTTGATCCTAATTTATAATCCATTCCTAGTCTTGTGCCATTCATTATATTGCCTGGATCAAAGCAGGACTCCCGTAGTTTTGCTGTAAAACAGTTTTGATATAAAATGAATTTGTTTTAAAATATTATTTTCAAATGCAAGGAGTTAAAACCTAGAGTATAGGTTATTAGGAGATAAGAGGAAGACTGTGAAGGAGTACTGATGCTTAATGTATGTAGAAGTTTTAATTAACTTGACTGTAAATGTGTAGAAATGGATAGAGTTGATGGTAACAAATTATAGTGCATAGCAGCTGGTTTATAAGTGGGATTGTGGTTGAAAAAGAATAGTCTAGGGATGTAAACGTCAACTGAAAGAAAGCTAGAGAATAATCTAGGGACTGAATAACACAGTTATTAATCGTGGTTAATAATACAAATGCAAAAATATCGCTCTGTGAACTAGAACAGATGTATTTCACTATTGCAAGGTGGTGGGAATGTGGAGAAGCATGGGAGAAATACAATTACTGTACCCTATGGACTATAGTTAACAGCAATACTGTAATATTCTTGCATCAATGCCAAAGATGTACTGTGTTAATAATAGGGGAGTGTGGAAAAAATATGCCAAATGTATGCTATAGACCATAGTGAGTGGTAATAGTCTGATGATATTATCTCATAATCTCTAACAAATGTTCCACAATGGTGTGGTGTGTTGGTGGAGGGTTGTTGTATGGGAATTTTACAAATGTGTATGATTTTTTGTAAGTTCACAACTTTTGTAATAAAAATATATTTAAAAATATTATTTTCTATGAATTCTTTAATGTTTGTTCAGTTCTTCCTCTAAACAAAAGGAAACCACCCTTTCTGCCTCTGTTTGGGTGCTTAAAGTACACAGTAGCCCTTAACCATATCTGACATCTTTGTAATTCAAATTGATTAATAAGAGAAAAAAAATCTTGGTAAGTCTTCTCATTCAATTTAGTATCTAATGCAGTCAAATCCTGGGTATTTTAAGCTATTATGTGCTGTAATCGATGCATGATGTGTTGTAAAATGGATTGTTTTGGAAAAGAAGTTGGGCCCCTTTTAATATTTATTTATTTATTTAAAATCTCTCTCTCCCCCCAAAATAATTTAAACTCAACCCAAGTTACTGAACCTAGAAATGGTTCTGCTGCCTATGTTGAGCTGAGTTTGTTTCACAGAGGTAGAAATTAAAGGATGATATTTCTCTGTGCTGTAAATATTTCTTCTAACATATTCTGTTTCCTCTAGTTATTCTCAATATTTCTATCAGAGTCTTCCCATTATAAAAGGTAACAAAATGTTTACAAAATCCAAACTATGAAGTTTGTGGATAGAAAGTCTATGCCAAAGCCAAGCACTTTCAAAGCTAGCAGTAACAGACTTCAGAAAAGATAAGGTCCATTCACAACAAAGAAACTACGTTCCGTGAACTAACAAATTGACAGAACATTTTGAAAACAGGCAGAGAAATTTTAAAAATTAGTTTATCCATTGTGGGGACTTGGCACTAGATACTTTATTAACAGATCTGGGTAAAACCTTGAGATAATTTCCATTTTGTTATTATAGAATAAATATAAAATAAGGAAAAGTGCAACATAAGTCCATCACAATAAATTCAGTATAACAAATGTGATTTTCTATATTAGAATTGATTTTCTATTAATGAGAAAAAAAGTAGGTGGGTGTATCTCTGTACATGAGTCATAGATCCATTAGAATCTAAGTTAACAGCATCTAGGTGCTTGGCTACTACAGAATCTATATTACTATAATATATCAAGATCTGATTAACTGTAGCAGTAAGAATATATTTCATCCATTCATAAAAGTCTGCAAAGAGCTCAAAATACTTCAAGGTTTATAAGAACAAATAAATGTTCTGTGCTTTAGGAAGAAAACTTTATATAATTTCCCCCAGTATGGTGAAAAAATACATTTAAATGATTTAAGTGATTTCTATAGAATATTAGAGGAATAAAGAAGAATCACCTTTCCTCTTCCCTTCTTTCTTTCCTTCCTTTTAACTTATACTTATCAGGAGCCCTCTACTTGATAAGTATATTAAGAAAATTATTATATTAAATAAGTACTTATGAGTGTAATGTGTGTTACATATGGAGAAGCATGTTATATGAGAACCTTCTTGAAGAATTCACATCAAAACTGAACATTGTGAGATAGGGTAAGTTGACTATGTGAAAGGGAGAGGAGAGGTATGCCCTGGAGAAGGGGTGATGGTGGTGTGTGGATCTGATAAACTGGACTTCAGAGTTTCATTCCAAAGCTGAATAACTTGATCTTCATCCTAGTGCACACATGCACACACACACACAATTTATAACGAATCTACTAGGACTAAAGTTTTTTCCTCATTTGCATCCTATATATTATACTCAGACTTCACTATAAAAATTGCTTCCCAAACCAAGGAACTATATTTCTTTCCAGATAAAATATTCACACAACACTGTTTCCAGGGAAAAACCAGCAGGGTGAATACTAAATCTAGGCATTAAAAAAGGTGCTTTATTGTTGCAGGAGCTGGTTTATTTTTAAGACTAAAGCCTCACATTGAGCCTTTCCTTAAACAAGCAGGAAAACGCAATGTAATTTTTAGAAAGAACAGCAACCTAGCATTTAGAGCTGCCCTTCATGAAACTGAACTAAATCCCCTGAGGGAAAGGAAGGATTGAAATTACTGTTTAAAAGATTAATCTCTTTGACAGCTCTAACTGCCTAATATTCATCTTTTCAAAAGTTTGCTTTTACCTTCTTTAAAGTTTTCCTGAGAGTTTCAATGACATGTCAGTGAAACTGTAATACAAATATAACAACATCTTCTTTTGTAAGGAGAGGAGAAAATGGTAGACAAATTTAAAAATATTGCCTTTGCAAAAATTTTATATTAATAGCTCATTTTGAAAGAATTCATTTATTTTATTATTATATTTACATCCTGCTTTATATCCTTGGTGAATAGGTTTCTATGACTAATACTGCCCTTGTTTATTTCCATGTTTGCTTTAGGAATTACATCTGGAAAATTTGAAAAACAATCAGAGAATCCTTATATAAAGGTCTAGAAAGTAGATGGAAAGGTGATTTTAGTTTCTGAATAAAATTCTGGGTTGACTTGAGACAAACAAGTTGCTAGCATTATTTTTACGATTTATTAATTTCATTTGCCTTACTATTAGCTTGCCTACTGAATAGATCCTAGGTAAAATAGACCCTTGCCTTATATTCTTCAATAAAATGTATCAGGATACGTTTGCTGGTTCTAATTATTTTAGTTTTCTTCTTAAATAATATACATATATGTACAATTTCATTAAAATTTTATAAATGAAGGTGGAAATGAGCATAAGCAATACAGCTTGTTTTACCTATGGGTTTTAGTTAAACGTTTACTAAAAGCACTACCTAGAGTAAGTCAGGACTTAAAAACTTTAACTTTCAAGTGTTAACAGTAAATAATAAACCTAAGTCCATGTATATGAGACGTATTACAAATGGCAAAGGAAAATATTTTTATTGACCTTGATGTTGGTACACATTTTATCCGGAAAATTCTGGATCAAAATACTAGAATGAAATCTACACCCTGGCCATGTCCAACATATATCCTGGAACTGGCATGTATTTTCAAGTATTGATAGAGTTATTGGAGAACGCCAAGCATCTGCATCTTTCTGACTCTCATCTAGTGAATTTTCTCTTTTGCCAATGAAGCATTCCTTAACCTTGCCATATGAAGTTCTGGAACTTATTTGACCTCTTGTGATAGCCCTGGAGTTTCAATCACATAGGCAATGTTTTATTTCTTGAGACAAGAACAAAGAAATCTGAACCAAATATGGCACAATATTATGTTGTGACAAATTGGGTCGTGGACACTTTGAAGTTTCTTTTATTATTATACATAGTTTCCATTTACTGAAAATATTTTCACATTAATAAATAGTGGTGGTAAGTAACAAATCCTAAGTCTGTAATTTTAGATCTCAGTTAGATGAGGCTTGAGATGAACTATAAGCCTGTGTATTAAAGAATCAATTATAGAAAAAATAATTATTAAATTTAAATTGCTAGGATGCAAATTTGTTCCTATAGACCTTTAAAAAACCTTTAGAGAATATATTTATAAACATCCATAGACATTCAAATATTGATTCATTTAAGTATCTGAATAAATATTCTGAAGCATTATAAGTATCATATTTTGTTCTTCCTTTTCTGAATATTGATTTATTTAAATATCACATTCAGATCTGAGTTCTTGAGTCTATTGAGAGGAGTCTCTGCATAAAAGTACTTAAGTGAACGTTCAGCTTCCCAAAAATGAGTTTTATACTAATTGCTAATTTGGTTGCCTGACACATTTTCTTTGGTAGAAATTAGGGAAATGCTAATTTCCTTCTCACTGATAGGAAAAATCTACAGTGAAAGCCCTTTTATGAAATGAATTGTAGGTGTCTGCATTTTTAAAATGCACATATAACTAACCATCAATAATGACCAAAACAAAATTATTTTACTGTTAAAAATGTCCATAATTCAAATCATGATACTAAAACCAAACATTCACATTTACCTTTGTACTCTAAATGAAATCCAGTGTAACTAACAGACCCATCACTCCGAAAAGCCAAATGCATGGTATTTGAACTGCTTTCTATTCTCTCTGGTAGCTTGCTGTCTTGAAAACTTCCAATCAGTGGGCTATTACTGTCTGGCCCATCATATATATAGAGGAAGTCATAGTTAGGTTCTATGCTAAAACTGAAAAGAAAAAATAAGGGTGGGTCGGAGTAAAGGAGAGTGAGAGAAAGAAGTAGGATGGTTATCACAGACTGTAAATCATAATAATCATATAAACATGTATTAATCAGTAAATATTTTTAAAAATAAGAACAAATCCCATCAAAATTAGCTTATTTGAAATTTTATCTAGCAACAACATAGTGAATATGAATTACAAAGCTACTAGATCTAATAGACAAGTTCAATGTTAATATTTGAAAACAATTACAATTTCCTTGCCTATTTCACTGTTGGAAGGATCACTAGAAAAAAGTTGTTTAACATTTGGTTGCTGCACATTTCTTTTTAATTTCTGGTTTGGGCTTAAATAAATATTCAAAATATTGATTTGCATCTTCTTTGAAAATGCAAACAAAACAAAAATCAGTTTTCTTGCTGGGGAATATTAGACTTTTAGTTCTAATTCCTTGTTTTTTTCCAGAAAAACTAGAACAGTGTATTTTAATGGTACATTATATTTTCCAAGGCATTTTCATTATTATTATCTTGGTATTACCAATAATTAAGGAGGGGATTATGATTTTAATTTTATCAATGAGTACATTAAGATCCTGAAAAATTAGTGGCCTCCTGAAGGTCATATAATAAACATCAGAGCTGGAAATCAAATTTAGGTTGCACACTTCGTATATTACAAAATTCTACCATCCTTTTATTAAACAGAATAATTTTATAAGTAAACTGAGTCCTTTATCATATGTCTTGCTATTACTCCTCTAAAAAGGGGGTAATAAGAGTACTTAGCTCAGGAAGTTGTTATGAAAAGTGAAAGATATTTGTAATATTCTCATAACTAGCATTATTATTGTTGTTTTGCTATTACCAATTAACAATGTTTCTTTACAAATGATGAAAATAAAAGTTCCATATAGTTACACTTTTGCCAATTTGTCATGAGTTCAAATTATCTTTTCTTTACTTCTTTTTAATTATGTTTCAATATATTAGAAAATGTTGCATATTTAAGATTAATATTTTTACATAAATACTTTAACACGGGTGGCAGAATGAGGGTTTCTGTTTCTTGGGTCAATATGTACACATCTTTAGGACATGAAAGATTAAGAAATTTTCTTAGTAACTCTGAGTTGCTGACACTTAATACTCCCACCGAAATCTGAAGGTAAAGAGTTAAACCAGGACTTCATGATGCCAAGTATTGAATCCATGTGAAGAAATGGAGGCTCATTCAAATAAAGAACCTACCCAGTACACAGATGACAATGGCAGAAACCCAGCTGTGCTCTTTCCCACCTGGGAAGCTTTATCCCTTACTACAGAATTAAGTTAGCCTTGCAATTTACATTGCTAAATAGCAAATGTAAATTTTGTGATGCTCACATCTAAGGCTCTATTATGAGACAAGTTCTGCTGGTAAATCATGCAGAATTGACCCTTTAATCTTAAAGTTTAGAAAAATCGGAATTTTTTGA
Source organism: Tolypeutes matacus (assembly GCA_026826555.1). Lineage (NCBI taxonomy): Eukaryota > Metazoa > Chordata > Mammalia > Cingulata > Chlamyphoridae > Tolypeutes > Tolypeutes matacus. Next base: position 3,429,032 of record JAKSZT010054489.1, read on the forward strand.
AGTATGATGGTAAAGACCCGGAGGGAGGAAAAATTATGAAGAGCTCAAAGTCCTGTGAGTCAAAGAACCACTCGACCTTTAACATTTCCCCCCCGGGTGCAATCCGGTGGCAGTGCTCACCCTCTTCCCTTCAAAACTGCTTTGGCATCTAGACTATCATTCAAGGCTTTGTAAACTGTTAAACGCTGCACAATTGCAAAGTATTAGTACTGCGATTCATAAAAAATAGTAATAATGCCGTGTTTAGAAATAAAAATTTAGCTAGTACAAATGTTAAAGCAAAATGACCAGAAAGACTTTTCAAATGTGATAGTACATAGGAACTCACCTGATAAATGCCAAGGAGATAACATAATCTGTGTTGACGGTGATAGTCCAGTCACAGTCCCTGCTGTGGGGATACGGATGAGGGAAGTTTGGCGAAAGAATAAAGCCTGAAGATCCTGTTAAATTGCCTCCACAGGGTGCTTTAATTTAAACAAACAAAAGCCTTAAGTGATTAATTAAATTAATTAGCTATTATTATTTGTGAAAACACTTCTTTAAAAGGGTTTAAAAAAGTTTTATTCAGTTTTATTCAGACCTGACTTCTTATAGTACTCTATCAAGAAAGATCATTAAAATATTAGCTAGTTAGCTACATACATACATACATACATACATACATATATGCATACATAGAATTAGCTGCTTCACTGGTTTCAAAAGACAAGAAAAAATACAAAAATGCTTTTACTACCTTTCCATTAATATTTTGTTTCATGTGAAAATAAAAATTAGCATTTGGAAGTGGGGTAAAGATGATTTCCACATGGCTACTGGAAAAAAATCTGAAGGTACTAGAAAAAGTTAGAAACAAAACAAAATAGGTAGAACAATAGCATATGAGATATTTGACCCATTTTCACATCTACCATGGTACCATTATATATAAATGGAGAAAGAGACTTTAATAATAGTTAAAGAGTGAGAATAGATAATTATCTGAGAACCTAGAGCACTTTACAATAAAATACTCTTATACTGAGTGTTAGGATAGTCCTAAATTCTAGTTGCCTGACTTGGTGATGAAAATAGACAGTTACTATAGTTATTATCAAAGCCCCAAACAAAGGTTTCTGTAACACTTCAGTGGAGAGGCTCAAAAATATTGTCGGTGAAATTCAGAGAATTCCTTAGGGGATTATTGTTGAAGTCGGTTAAGCACAGCTTATTTTCAGAAAATAATTTATTACATAGATTGACAGCTTCAAGAAAAATAGAGAAATGAAGATATAGAGGTTTCTAGTGGCAGGATGGGATACATCTACATACGCATACACATACATATACATAGGAAAGAGTACAGTTGAGATTCTCATGATCTTATGATGTCTCCTATTTTACACAATCAACACATCAACATTCTTATTTTATCTGGTTTTGAAAGTGTAGTTTTCTCAGATAAATTTTACTCATCAGCTAAAATGCATACCAGATTCTTTTGCCAGCATAAAACTAGTTTGAAAGAAGTTGAGTTGGTTCTGGCAAAATTTAACATCTTTCATCTTTGTCTGACTTTACATATCCAAAACTATTATTATAATTTAGTAGTTTTTGTCATTTAAATTATGGATGTCTACTACCATCTCTCTGCTACCCTTGCCTCAGTCAGTCTCAGAGGATGGCCCCAATTCCTACTATATTGAAAATATTTAGTTGCTCAGACTACATTTATTCACCACTGCTTTCCATCACCTATACATTTTTGTGATTTGACATTGACTACACAAATTTCTGCCTTCTTCTTCCTCTAAACCTTTTATGCCCCCTATATGTTTCTCTCTACAATCAGAGGATGATGAGTCACTTCCATTAATTAAGATCAACACCCTCAATCTGGTCACATACTCCCTCTCCTTACTCCTGAATCTTGTTCAATTAAATATCTCCTTTATACCCTCTGCCTTCTGCCCCTTTAGTCCAAAGGCATGCACATGTGTCTTTCATCCTAAAAACTAAATTCCCCATGATCTTTCTCCTTGAACCTTCTTTCAACCTAAGTCTTTTGAGAAGAAGGGCTAATATCATCTCTCTCAGTTCACTTATGTGCTGTATTTACCTATAGGCAAACTAAGATGATTATCACAGAAAATCACCAAAGTAAAAGTTGATCGTTTATTATTTTATATCTCAAAGTAAAACAAGAAACTATTCACCATGGGAAAACATATTTTAGGGTTCAGAATTTTTTTATTTTTAATTATATTTAGAGAGACTATAAACTTTTTATTGCTTAAGGACTCCAGATATTTGTATTTTGCTGTGCTCACCCCTCATTCTCTTCAGAACCATTGCTATCTCCCACAAGCCCCTAACCCTCAATGCAAACACTTCTTACCTCCTCCCCAAATGACTTTTGAATTCACAAATATAATCTAGTTTTTTCTGCCCTTATCTCTCTCTTCATATCCATTTTTTATCTTAACTGTTGTTCTTCACCCTAAATTCACCATCCTTGTTTCAGGAAATCCACTTCTTATTTTCTTCTAGTGTCTTTGGACAGACTTCAGGTTCATTGACAAGCATTTCTTCTTTCACTTCATTTTACTGTTTTTATATTCTCTTGAGTTCCTTGCCTAATCCTCTCTAATTTTCACTCTGTACATTCTTCCTTTTTAGTCATATCCAAATTTATGACTTAATCTTCCATTTAAATACTGATGAATCCCTTTCTTATCTCCTCCAGCTTTTTCTGCTGACTTCTAAACTATATGCCCAAATGCTTACCTCTTATTTCTACCTAGTAATCAACAGGTACATCAAGCATAGCACATTCAAAATATCCAAACCTCGACTCAAATTTGCTTCTTTTCTTGCATTCCTGAATTGTTTGGTTAGCATTATCATCAAACTTTATTCCCAAGTTAGAGATCAAATAGTCTTCCCTTTTCTTCACTGCACTCTGGTATCCAACCCATCAAGAAGAGCTACCAATATTCTACCTTATAAATATTTCCAATCTGCCCCTTCTCTCATTTCTAGATCTGCCTCTGATTATCTGTCTCCAAAATTATTGCAGTGGCTTCCTGTTTCCATGCCTCTAATGCAATCTAGTCTCCTCCAATTCATATTGCCCACTGAAAACATCTAACCATACTATGCACATTCTTAAAATTCTTCAATTGCTCCACATTGCCCAAAAGATGATACCCAAAGTCCAGTACAACTTTCATGACCTGACCTTCCCTGCCTACCTTTCCAATCTCATCGACCACTACTTTAGGCACATAATTTGTACTCAAATACTATCAAACTGCTTGTAGTTCCTTGTCCTTCCATGTCTTTGCTTATGCTAAACTCTCTTTTTGAAATATCCTTTTCCCTTCTGCAATTATATAATTATTACTTATGCTTCAACATTCAACATTTCCTCTAGGAAGTTTTCCTCAAAATCTCAAGTCTGGGCATGCTTCAGCTCTCCCAATCCCACTTTGATATCCATAGCAACCTCCACTTATCTCCATCATTTCCATTACCATCTTTTGTTTATATACTCCATTCAGATGTCTATATTTTCCACTAGTCCATAAGCTGTATGTTTTATATGTTATTTTATTCCTGTCTTATACATTATTTTATACATGTATTTTGTTTTATATGTTATTTCATTCCTGGTATTCAGCACATACTTCACAATCATAAATGTCTGCTGAATTGCCAGTGTCATTTATATTATAAAGATAGTGAAGATGACTGGATAAAACTGCATCCAATTTGCAGCTATGTTTTGGATAAATCTAATAGTATAGTTTGACTTTGAGACTTTTAAAATCATGTGTACAATAAGAAAAATATTCATAATATTAGCAAATGCATGTATATATGCACAAAAAGCTGGAATGATAGACAACAAAATTTTCTTAGTGGTTTTACGTGGATTCTAAGGTGATGGGACTATGTGCAATTTTGGGAGTAAGGGGAAGCAATTTTGTTGTTAGAAACTTTATACACATACATATGTGCATGTATACAAACTACAAGAGATATAGGAAAATATTATATATATATTTAGATATTTAAAAATATATATTTAAATATTTCATTGGATATTTTCCAGGATCATACTATTGTTTGCACATAATATTTTCAAGTATTCTTTTTATTCTCTTACTTAGATTATTTATCAAGATTTTCCCAATATACTTCAAAGCTAGTTGATTCTGAAAATCAAAAAGCCAGTGAGATAAGCATAGGCATTACAGGACATTTGCCTATCCCCAACACTCAGTGAGTAAAGGAAATTCTCTTTAACTTCAATATATCACACTTTAAAGAGCATTTAGAAAATGCATTTTTATATTTACACCTCTAATCACAGAGCATCCAAAATAAGATTCTCCTAAAGTCAAGTAGATTAATGAATTAAATTTTCAGTTAGATTCTATGGAAAGGTGACATTAGTGATTTGTTCTGAGTGTAGTTTCTTGTGAAGCAGCAACATGGGATTCACTTACTGACAACTGCTTTATAATCTCATTTTTTTTTCCCTATTCAGTTTTTTTTGTGTGTGTGTCAGTATCTTTCTTGGCAGCTCACCCACGCTAATGTCTTTGTTATTTACCTTCATATCAAGTGCTTCTACTTTCCTTCTGGCAATGTCAAAGTAATCTTCACACTGTCAATTTTGTTGGAGATGAATTCTATTAACTCTCTTAAAGATGATGTCCTTCTGTTTGGTACTTGCTATAATGCTGACTACTTTTACATGCAAGCAAAATGCTTTATGCTCCAGGATCTGAGACATAGATTTATGGAGTTTCTAAAAAGTTCAGGGTTTAATCTTTGGCATAGTATTTCCCATCATGGAGTTCTTTCTTATCTAGTTTCAGAGGGCAATCTTTCTGCAACCTTAGCAGTTTTTCATACTTTATTTTACTGTTATTTTATTCCTCAGAGAACCTTTAATGTGTATCTTCTTTTCAAGCTATCTTTTCCTACCAAAAAATAATATAGTCCCATAATCTGTACAAAAACCTTCCACAAGCTGCTCAGCTTAAATATGATTAAGTGCTTTCTTTCTCTTTTCCTTTCTCCCTTCCTCCCTCACTCCCTTTTCTCCCCTCCCTTTCTTCCTTTCTTTCTTCCTTCCTTCCTTCCTTCCTTCCTTCCTTCCTTCCTTCCTTCCTTCCTTCCTTCCTTCCTTCCTTCCTTTGCTCCTTCGAATTAGGAACTACTAGCTAAAAGATATCATTATCTATAAGTGGAATTTTACAACATTAGCCCACCAGAGGACCCTCTGATCTTTCACATTTTCCATTTTAGTATTTTTCAGAATTTCACTAAAAAGCTCTTCAATAACTTAGAATTCTAAACATAAAAACATTTAAAATAACATAATCCTACTTATAATTCTAATATTCAACACCCTTTAACAATCAAGACAAAGGTAGAAGTTTTACAGTAAGTCTGTGGTGTACTGTTATTTCCTCTTTCCACAAAGATTACCTTTACTAGATGTACAAATTCCAATTAATTGAAATTTGGCATTTTAATTTAACTGAAATTTTTCACATTAACTGAGTGGTAAACAAACAAATGAAAATTGTTTTGTTTCAGTGTTTATTTGTTCAAAAATGTTTCTAGCAGCATTTTTATTGCTTTCATAAGTGCAGTTATGGTAAATGTAATGTAAGTTAATTGATGTTTGAGATTTGGAATCTTGCATTGATGCATGAGAATCAATGCACTTATATATAGGAAATGATAAAGTATAAAGGAAGATATGGCTGTATTAGAGCTGGCTCAACTTATGCCCTTAAAGTTTTATTTGCACACTTTTAATTTTAAAATTCTTTAATAAGCTTACTTCCCTGTCATCTGCCTCATTTTATACAGGAGACGTCTAGAAATAGTTGCCTATTCATTGGCTGGTTGGGCCTGTAGATGGGTTTTGTTGATTGTATGGATTTTTTTTTTTTAATTCTTACATATAAAATAGAGAAAATGTGATGTGAAAATTCATATTTTTATTTTTAATAAATAAAGTTCATTTTAAAAATGTCCAGTGCTTAGAACAGTGCCTGGGACACACTGAATGGCTAAAGAATTTGAATTTACAACTCCTGCACAATACACTACAAGGAGGGGATATCAGAAACCTGAATAATGAATGCATGAGTTTGTTCACTTTTGACTGAGACTAACCACTCTTTTCCTATTTCTATGTTACTTTCAAAAGATAAGATACTGAAATTATAATGAAAATATATTTATGAGTTAGGTGTAAGTGGCCAAAAATGAGGCTTTCTTTGCTAACCGTGCTAAATTTTCCCTGTGCTAATGCTATAAGAAATGCAAAGAACAAGATATGAGAACTTCTCTTAAGTTATTTACACTCTAGGACAAGACAGAATATTTAATAAATATTTCATAGTAGAGAGAACATAGTTTGATCAAAATGAATTAAAAATTCAAGATGACACCATTATCAAAATACTTAACAAAAAGGGTTTAATTTTTAAAACTTCATAGTGAGACTTTTAAAAAGGTAGTTTAGTAGGTTTTCTCACTGTTTTTATTCCAAAGGTGGTAAGTTCTTCTAACTTTCTCAGACCCAGTAAAAAAATAAAGCATATTTTAATTTTCTCAACTCTGATTTGGGGATCCAAGAACAGAGTATGGAGACAAAAGACAGACAGTTGAAAGTATGAATCAAGCTCCTGAAACTTCTTGGATCACCAAAATAAAAACTGATTTTGTTTTGGAACACACGAATTGAATGGAAAGTCACACCTTTGAAACCCTAACATAGTTTCCAATAAAATTTTCTTTCTTAGAAGAAATAACGATTTTAGAGGCAAGATCATTATGGTCCATTTTAAACATAAAGTCTGTATCTACTTTATAATCTTTAAAAACAGTGGATAACTACATTTATATAGCAGGTAAAGGAGGTCAAAATTTTTCAAGAGCTGTGACTCACCTCTTCAAGGACCTTAGACCCATTGAGAATCTAATGAAATTATGGATTCTCTCCAGGGGAAAAGTAATGATCATTTACAATTTTTTTACATTTTCAAGAGCTTCAAAGACTTCTGCAATCTTAGACTCCCATAAAGAAACAATTATTATTCTTAATTAATAACAATGATATCAGTTTTTAAGCATTGTTTTATATTTATATAAAATTTTAACTTTATTTAATTCATACCTATACAGACTGGTGGGCTGGGCTGCCAGAAGTATCTATTTTCTACCTGAATGCAGGTTATTCTTTCCTCTCCTTGAAGCTCATATCCTGGGTCACACTGAAAAACAACAGTGTCCCCAGGTTCTCTTCCATCTCCATTTCGAGTCCCATTCATGGGAACCCCTGGGTCACGGCATGCAGTGGCAACAGAACCTATCAAAAGAAAGGAACAAAATTTTAGTTTTGATACTATCAAAACAATTTTTCAAAGTTCCAAATTACCAAATAAAAAGTTTAGAAACTTCCACATATCTATGTGTTTTTTAGACAATTAACTTAGAAATACTTGGGTCAATTTAAAAATGCCTATACAATAAATACTTTTTATTTATTATTTACTCAATAATTCCTCGACTAACTTGTTTCAGGAAAGGGCAAGAAATTTTAGTAGATAAATAATAGGCTAACTCAATATCATTAGACAATCTGTGAAAGACCCTTTAGAGAGGATGAAAATTGTATCTAGAATATATAAAGATTTCTCAAAATTTAATTACAAGAGGGGCCAAAGGCATTTCACTGAAGAGATATCAAAAGTCAATTAAAGGGGAGCGGGGGTGGCTCAAGTGATTAGGCACCTCCCTCCCACATCAGAGATCCCAGGTTCATCTCCCGGTGCCTCCTAAAGAAAGAAGGAAGACGAACAGACACAGCAAGTGAAAAACAACAAGGGGGTGGAAAGAAATAAATATTTTTTAAAAAGTCAATTATATACATGAAAATATGTTCAACATCATTAGTTATTAGAGAAATGCAAATTAAAACCACAAGCTATCACTATATACCTATCTGAATAGCTAAAGTGAAAAATAGTGGTAACAGAAAGTCCTGGCAAAAATGTAGAGCAACTGAATTACTCATATTGCTTGTGGAAATATAAAATAGTATCCCACTCTGGAAAGGAGTACAACAGGTTTTCATAAAATGTGCTTAGCATACAATCCAGCAATTGTACTCTTGGGCATTTATCCCAGAAAAGTGAAAGCTTAAATTCGCATGAAAGCCTATACATGAATATTCATTTCTCTTTATTTGCAATAGCCAAAAACTAAGAACAACCTAGATTTCTTTCAACAGGTGAATGGTTAAACAAACTGTGGTAAATGCATATAGTGGAATATTGCTCAGTAAAAAAAGGAATGATTGATTAACCCAACAATTTAGCTGGATCTCAAGGGAATTATGCTGAGTGGAAAAAAAAAAAAAGCCAAGCTCAAAAATTTGTTTGGTATCATTTATATAACATTATTGAAGTGACAAAACTGTAGAGTTGGAGAGCAGATAGTGATTGCCAGGAGTTGAGGAATATGTAAGGAGGGATCCTGGCTATAAAAGAGCAACTTCAGAGATCCTTGTGCTGGAACTCTTAGGTATCTTGATTGCAGTGAAGGTGACATGAATCTACATAGAACTAAATAAATGCTCGCACACAAAAGAGTGCATATAGAGCTGATGAAATCTGAATAAGGCTGGTGGATTGTATCAATCAATCAGTTTTTATACTATAGTTATGCAAGATGTTTTCACTGGGGGAAACTGGGTGAGGAGTATACAAGATCTCTGTATTAGTTCTTACAACTGCATTCAAATGTAAAATTATCTAAAAGTAAAATGTTTAAAATATCATTAGAGAATAGGAAAATAATACGAGATCATAAGAAAGTAGCCTTTCTCTTTCTTTATAGTATATGGCACATTTAGTAATAGAAGTAATTCTAATTATTCTGGTTAATGGTACAAAGTATTACTTTGAATTTCCAGAAAGTAGGTTTACCCTAAAGCATATGCCTAATAAGTATCAAGACAAAGACACTATTAAATTTTTCCATTTTACGTTACTATGGAAGTATAATCATAAATGTAGGATTCATCACTTGTTCAAATTGTTACTTCAAATTGTATATCAAAGTAATGACTCAAAGTGCTATATTACAGAAACATAATTGATAGTCTTTCATTTACTAATTTAACATATGACAGGCATTGTGTTAGATACTTGGAATACAAAAAAATGAGCAGATACAAATAGAACTGAACAAACTTCAAATTGTTTTGGATTATTGTAGTACCAATAAACAGATTCTTGAGATAAATAGATGATAGATAGATAGATAGATAGATAGATAGATAGATAGATAGCAATAGGTAGACTGATTCGTCAGTATGTCAGCCAGTCTGTTAATACATCCACAAATTTGTTGTAGCTTATGTATCTAATGCACATACAGAACAAAGAAACCAGAGAATTTACACACAGTATTGAAATGTTTTAACTCTCAAGGCTGTATGGGAATCAAGAAAACAATATCAATTTGAAAAACTGAAAAAAAAAAAAAAAAACAACATTGGTGAATGTTAAGCCTGACACTGCATCAAAGCAGATGAAAAAGTGATCATAAACATATACATTTGTGTGTTTTTACTTTGTGGAATCAGTAACAACAGCAAAATCTAAAAGGGTTGTAAACTGAAGACTGAAAATGTCATTTTACTGATCATTAAAATGAAGAAAAATCTGTAAGTCTTCTGAATCTAATTTTAGCATTCCAGGATGTTTTGTTAGTAACCGGAAGTTTATAGATTTTTTTTTTTTTTCATTTTATGATAAACTAGAATTTCTAGGCAAAGGCCAGAAAATTTACATATAGGATTCCTTTACTTCTCATAACAATCCTATGAGTCGAGTGCTTTTGTGAATATTTTGAAGATAAAGAAAAAAAAGTTTAGAATGATAAGTAACTTGCCCAGTTTTATAAAAACTAGAGAGCAGAACCAAGGCTTAAACTCTAATCTGATTTCGGAACCCAACCCTATACTACATTGTCTTCTTTCTATACCGTTTGAATGATTCAATTTCTCTTCTTTTCAGTTAAATAATTTTTTAAAAAACTAATAAGTCCCATTAAGAAATTATAAGGTAAAGATTTTATTCATAAATAAGAAAACTGCAAGCTCTCATAAATCCATATCCACCTTAAAAATTATTCAATCTACATTCATGTCAGTTATTTTTGAAAGAGTTGTTTTTAGTTAGTAGAATTAACAATCTGATCTATATTAGAGACTATCATGGGAAATACAGAAGAGCTTGGTTCCAATTTCCAAGGGAATTTGTTCTATAATACCCATCAATATTCCTTAGCAAAGTGTCATGCATCACAGTGTATGGGCAATCATAATCTTCCCCTATGGATGCAGATCTTTTGTACAATGTTTATTGTGATAAACTCAATCTTTAAATTTTTCTTGAATTGCTCTGGGATAATTTCTACCACATCTAAAACTGATCTATGGATTGTTTTGACAATATATAAATAGAGTGATCTTCTATCATATGAGATTTACATTTAGGATTTTATTAGAAAGATGTTACATAAATGTGAGATATGTTATAGTTTTCAAACTGAAATATAGGAATGGTATAAAAGAATATGAGAAAACTTTTGTTTGAGGCTTCCATGCACTGGTGAAAAATGTATGTGTATCACTGTTAAGGAAACGTTAAAATGAAAGCAGTTGATATCGTTGGATCTTGACTGAGTATGAGGGAAAAAGGTGTTTTTGCTCTATCATCTGCATGTCCTGTGCTTAAAAATTTTAAGTGGGACCAAGTAGCTGTAATAAGAAGGCTTCTATTTGACAGTTGAAAGATGTGTGAGAATATGCATTTGCCTCTGGGCCTAGCCGATTTAAAGGAAAAGAGGCTAGGCAGTAAACCCTCACTATTCCTTTTTCTCAATATATAAACAAATTAGGAGTTGAGTTTAAATAAACAAATTGGGAGAGAATGATGGGGTTTAATGAAAGACCAAAGGAAAATTTTCCTTTTGGAATTACCTGAGTTCTAAAAACAATTAGTTAAATACACACAGGAACAATTACTTTGTATGAATGCTGTTGTCTTATTTTCTTTAATAATTCAAAGTTTGGTTTCCATACTGGTTATGTTTTTTATTTGGGTAGACCAAATTAAAATAATCATGGCATCTATCATTCTTGTTATATTGGTTAAATAGAAAATATAACCATTGAACACAGTAAATAGCCATTAAAAGGAGCTATGCTATATATCCTTGGGAAATAAGAATGAGATAATTTCATGTAATGTATGATTTAGGTGATAATTAATATGATTTAAAAAGCAATTACATAATGAAATCTTTAGTAAAGTATTGGTCACATATTTAAAAATAGATTAATTTTTATTTGATATTTATTTTTCACTTTTGTAGAGCATATAATTCTCCAAATATATTATTCTTATTTGCATTTTCTTTTTTTCTTTGTTATACATAATTTAAAGTAAAAGTTTGATTTTCTCTACTCTCTTATTCTGGATAAGACTTTTCTGTAATGAAATGTTTTAATCATTAACTATATTAATCAGATAAAAATATAAGTATATGTCAGAGCATAATTTAACTATCAACAATTTTTTAGCATGGGTAATTCCTATTTATTTTCTTAATTTAATTCAAATTGCTTAAAATTCAATGAATTAAATAAATATCTTTATTTTATTAGGTTTTAAGTCTGTCATTCATTTCTCATTTTTCCTAATATAAATGTGTAAAGTAAGCAGAAATTCCAACAAAGATGAAAGGTCTTAAAAATTTGTTGACTCACCTGTAATGATGACATGAAAAGGAATGTTCTGGAAAGTGAATATTATAGGCTTACATGCTATTACATCCAAATGTCCTGAGTACTGTTGTGGCAACGGATGTAGGCCATTTTAAATCAGCACACACCACTCAGAATTGAGTGGGAGAGAGTGTGGTCTACAGTGTGAACTGTGGTCTATGGTTGGTGGCAAGGCTCCAGGATGTGTAAGTTCATTGAGGGTGGTGGGCCACACTGTGGGAGATGTTTGTGTGGGATGTGGTGGGAGGTGTGGGAGGTGGGCAACATGGGAATCCCAGTGGGTTCCGTGTAATATTTTGGGTAATCTAAACACCTCTTAAAATACATGTATATATATATATATATATATATATATAT
>JAKSZT010054489.1:3447886-3544698 GCA_026826555.1 Tolypeutes matacus
GGAAGGAAGGAAGGAAGGAAGGAAGGAAGGAAGGAAGGAAGGAAGGAAAGGAGGGAGGGAGGGAGGGAGGAAGGGAAGGAAGAAAAAGCTATAGGTAATAGACTAAGAGAGGAAATAAAATGGAACAGTAAAAAACAAAAAACACACCCACTTAAACTAAAAAATGGTGGAAAAAAGGAACAGAGAAACAGATGTGTCTAGTATAAAATGATATCAAAGAGGGAAGACTTACACTCAACCATATAAATAATTGTATTAAATGTCAATAGTCTAATAGTTTAACACACTCCAACCAAAATGCTGAGATTTTCAGACTGGATAAAAACTCAAACCCAAACGATACTTTAGATATGTAGACCCCAATAGGTTAAAAGTAAATGGATGCTAAAAGAGATGCAAACACTAATCATAAGAAAACTAGGTTGCTATATTCAAATGAGACAAAGTAAACAACAGTACAAGGAAAATTAACAGAGATAAAAATATTTCACAGGGATGAAAGGGTTGATTCCTTAAGAAGATATGGCATCTCAAATGTATGCAACTACTAACAGAGTGACAAACTACACAAAGAAAAAATGATGGGGATGAAAGGAGAAATAGACAAATCTGCCATTGAGTTAGGTATCTCGATACTTTTAGTAGTTAATAAAACAAATAGACAAAAAATCAGTAAGGATGTAGAACACTTGAACAGCATTCTAATGCAAATTACCAAATGATATTTATAGAACACCCCACATTAAGCAAATATACATTCAATTCAAGTGCGCATGGTACATTCACAAAACCATATGCAAGGTCATAAAACAAGTCTCACCAAATGTAAAATTACTGAAATGTTAAAATTTAAACTGAATTTATCATATCAGATGTTTCATTTTTGACACAATGGAAAATCAAAGATTTTATTTTTGCTTCATTAAGTGGATATAAAAAAATAACACTTTAACTGGAATTAACTGGTTTTCTATTTGAAGCAACTGATACCACTGACATAAAATTGGACTTAACTCTTTGTGAAATACTTTTGCTAAGGGAGCTGACATATTAACAGTTATATCTTCACCTTTCATACATACAGAAGAAAATTTGAAATACAAAACAGTGAAATTACTTTAGAAGACTTGATTTTTAATCTAAATGAATAGCCATCTTTTAAAAAACAGATTTATATATTTTGGTTATTACATTATCAATGACACCACTATGATCTTCATGTCTGTTTATATACATTGTATGCAAGTTGCATGTTCATCACCAATTTTCTTTTACTTTTAATTGAGTTATTACTGGCTGTTTTTTGGTGATGAGTACATAGACATGAAAAATTTTACATAATCCTTAATATAAATTTAAAAAGTCTAAAAACTATGTTGTTAATACAAATAACTAATCCAATTATTACTTCAGCTTAAAATTTGTAGTCAATTTGTTCATTAAACAAGTTTATCTTGTTTATATGTTTTAACTTCTAAAGGTTGCCAATGCAACATACCAGAAAAGTGTTGGCTTTTGGAAGTTATTAGCTTAAAAACTTATAGTTTTGTGGCCATGAACGTGTCCAGATTAAGGCAACATCAAGGGATGCTGTCCCACTAAGTTGCACCTATGGGCGATCAGGCACATGGCAACATCATCTAAAGATGCTTTCTCTCACAGCTCGGTTGTGGGCAATCAAGTACATGGCAGGGCACAATGCCAGTCTGCTGCTTGTCTCTCCCCTCTCCTCTGGGCCTTGTTTCTTCAGCTTCAAGCAGCTCCATGTGTCTAGCCTCTTGTGGGCCTCTTTCCATGCCTCTGTGCTGATCTGATTCCAGCCTCCAGCATCCAAGACTTCTCCTTCAGTCCCTGAAGCTTTTTTTCTATGTGTCTCACTTTCAGTCCTTCATTTATAAAGGACTCCAGCAAGAGGACCACCACTCACCCTGGGTCTTACCTCACTGAAGCAATCCAATCAAAGCCCCCCCACAACTGAATCCAATCCAGTCAAAGGGTCCCACCCTCACAAGAATGGATTAGCTTCAACAACATGGTCTATTCTGGGATACACAAAAATCCTCCAACTGTCACAATATCTTAACTACACTCTTGTGTCAAAACTCCCAATATTTCATGATTTAATATCATACAACTATATTCTCAATCAAAAAGTTCAATCTTTGGCAGCCAGTGTACCTCAGTTGTTGAGCACTGGTTTCCCACATATGAGGTCCCAAGTTCAATCCCTGTCCCCTGTACCTCAAAAAAAAAAAAAAAAAAACCACAAATGTCCAATATTTTGCAGCATGACATGTTAACACGTAATTAAGAAACCTGGACTACTAGTACCCAAAGATGCCATGATGCCAGGATAAATGCAAAACCAGGGAACATTTTGCTTTGGAAATAATGAAACAGTATGGCTATAGAAAATAGGTACTTTAAAGAGATCAAAATGTTTTTAATAGATTGTTATGACTTCAAATTGCCCTTTCGTTATGTCATAGTTTTGTATGAGCTACTATGACAATTAACACACAATGAGGTGGCTTAAATGGATGGAATTTATTGGCTCATGATTTCAGAGGCCAGAAGTCTAAATCAAAGTGATGGCAAGATTGCTTCCTCCAGGGGTCAGTATCATTCTGGCTGGACAGCAGTCCTTGGGTTCCTTACTTTTCCTTCATATGGCAATGTCCTCTCATTTCTCTTCTGTTTCCCATTGACTTCCAGCTTCTGTCTCCCCTGTGGCTTTCTCTTCTATGTCTGAATTTGTTTTGCCTACAAAGGACTCCAGGAATCAGATTAAGGCCTAATCTCATTAATTTGGGCTATACCCTAGTTAAAACAACATCTTCAAGTGATCCCATTTACAATGGGCTCATACCCACAGCAAGAAGGAAAGACCAAAAACATGTGTTTTGGGGGGAGTTACATAATACAATCTAATGCACATTGTGCTTCATATTGTAGCCTATAAAACTATCCCCTCTACTAACCTAAATTAGGTTAACATGAACACAAGGCATTCAAATTCTCATTTTTAATTTAATATTAATTTCTCCTTGTACAGGGAAATAATTTGTTGGCCCATGATTTCTCTTGTAAACAAAAGTTTTACAGCACATCTAAATATTTTTTTTAAATGACATCATGTGGAATTCTCTGCTACCAAAAATGTGTTCCTAAGTTTTGAAAATGCTTGGATTTATGAAATAGTAATCTAAAAATTCCTCTAGACCCATTCCTGCTATCTTATTTTGGATTTGTTTCAACTTTTGCATGGAGAGCATTGTCTGACATCCTTGCTGATCTCTGCTTGGGCTCTTCTTGACAGAACTTCAGCTGAAATGATGTTCTTGTACATCTTGGCGGAATCAGCTATCTTAAGAAGTGAATATTCTATACATATGTTTTCATTAAACATGCACTTTTAAAAATATCACTGCTGCCATAAAAGCCTTTTGTGAAATTATAATATATTTCTATGATAAAATAAAAAATTTTGAATTTACTCATTGACAAATTTACACAATGACAAAGACACTCATGTCAAGAGCATTTGAGTACATTCTATAACTCTACAGCAGCACTGCTCAGCCTCTATTTCTGCACATATTTCAATAACACATATTTCTCACTAATCCTGCCAATTCATGGCCTTGCAGCTTTGTGTATCTTCCAAACGATAGCACAGACTATGGCATAACTAGAGCAACAGCATCAAATGCTTCTATGATCCAAGATCAGATGGGTTATATGTGCATATTTGAGAAAAATTCATTTTATCTTCAAGGGCATTATATGTTGTCCTTGAAAGGGAGGTATAAATTACCTGGCATCTGTAAAAGGTTAGGAAATAGAGATGGGCTATCAGTATTTGTCTTTCAGATTTAACCATGTATTATAATTACTTTGAACATTGCAAACAGATCTCATATGCTACTCGATGAGACCAAATACAAAATAGAGCTCTAACAAATATATCATGGCTTATTGTAACAGAATTATTAAAACGATACTTTGTTAAAAATAGAAAATACAGACCAAATGCCAAACCAGTCAGGTTGCCAGTTCAACAGGCATAAACTGGACTTTCCTGGGCAAACTGGGACATGTGGCCACTGTAAAGCAGTATGAGCATAAAGGCAGAGCAGTGCCGATGTGGAAGCGACTAACTCTGCCTCTGACTCCAGTGGTTTTAGTAGAAATATCGTTTGACCGGTGCCTCGGAAAATGACAAAGAATTTATATACTTTGTATGTTTGCATGAGGGTTGTAAGAATACAGAAAAGAGTCTGCAAAAGAAGGAGAAACATGAAAGGACATTGTCCTTTATGGACAGTTAGAGGGCTGAATGTATGTAAATAAATTGGGAAGAAAAAAAAACAGAAAGAAAAGATGAAAAACAAAAAATAAATGAATAGGGAAGGATGAGGCTGGCAGGTAGGTTTAGTGCAAATTGTGCAAGCTTTGAATGTGAAGCCAAGGAGCTTGGATTTAGGCACTGTAATGATTCAGGTCATTTGTCAACAGCGCTAGGATATGGTATCCAGGTCTTTAGTCAGGAAAGCAGTAGCCTGATTGTTACTATGAGGGAATTTGTAGATTTAAGTCATTAGTCAGTTGACTGTATCCGTGACTGATTACATCTTCAATAAACAAAGGATATTGCCTTCAGCAATGAGAGAGCAATTCTTATCCAATCAGTTGAAGGTCTTAGAGGGAGAAATAATGATTTCAGCAGTCTAGAAGAATTTTTTTTATATCTCTACTTTGGCCAGCCAGGTTCTCATGGGGAATTCATCAAAACCTTCATTGTAATTCCTAACTTACAGCCTACCCTATGGAAGTCAGACTTGCCACTTCCCATGGTCAGGTGAGCCAATTCCTGTAATAATAAATCTCAAAATATTTGCGCATGCACACACACACATATATTTTATTGGTTCTATTTCCCTGGAGAACTGTGACCCTGACTCATATAGATTTGGGTACTAAGAATGGTTCTTCAGAAACAAAACCTTAAGGATGAGATTTCTGAATTGATTTTGGGGTTGTTGAAATTGATTCTATAATATGATTAGATTAAAAACTACTAATTACTTTCAGTGATCAAAAGGACACTGATAAAACATGGTGTGAATTGGCAATAGAGATACATAAAACATCACTATTGGATACTGCTACTCAAATGTTTCTAAGAGATAAGGCTTTAGGTGACAATGTATTTGATAACTTAACAGAGTTTTGCACAGTTAAAAATTATAAAGATGTTTGCTAGTTGTTCCTAAATGTGCTGGATACAATTGTTAAAGAAAGGCTTCAAATTCCCAGCTCAAGCACCATATGAAGGACATGAAAGTTTCCATGGTGGCCTTAAAGAAATTCTCAATTCTTGTGGCTGCAGACCTGAGATTTCTGAAAACCACAATCAAAGTCTCAATGTGCAAATAGCTGAACTGCAACATAAATTGGATTCCCAAATTTGCAGGGTGTTTGCAGTTAAAGTGAGGGCAAAAGCACTGATTGGGAAGGAATGGAATCCTGAAACTATAATGGGGACACATGGGTTTATAATGATGACAGTGCAAGCATTAAAAGCCTGGATTCTGCTCTGTCTTCTTTGCCAGATAAATCCGTAATATGGTCTTCCCTGAGGATTCAGCCACCCAAACTCCAGTCTGGCATGAGGAATCAGCCACCCAAACTCCAGTCTGGCATGAGGAATCAGTCATCCTGCTTCCAACTGTAGAGATTAACTCTCATGAGCCAGATAAACCTGTAACTTCCTCTCCAGAAGAAAGAGCCATCACACCTCCAGGTAAAGAGTTTAACCCTAGAGTAGTTGGCTGGCAAGACACTGTTAATTCTTCTCATGACTCACTCCCAACATCTCCAGACCTACAATGAGACTGAAGTCCCAACAGGCTCTGAAAGGTGAGATATAAAGTGTGACCCATGAGAAGGTACGCTACATTCCAAAAGAACTGCATGATTTTTCCAGTCTATAAGGACAGAAATCAGGGAAATATGTGTGGGGAATGGATATTAGGGGTGTGGGATGACGGTGGAAGGAATATAAAGTTGGAGCAGGCTACATTTATTGATATAGGCCCACTAAGCTGAGACTCTGGATTCAATGTTGTAGCTCAAGGGTTTAGAAAGGGCTCTAACTGTTTGGGTGGTTGGCTGAAGTATGCAGCAAAAGCTAGCCTACATTACCTGAAATTAAAATCCCAGAATTTCTTTGGTATAATGTAGGTGAGTGAATCCAAAAGCTTAGAGTGATTGGAACATTAGAGTGGATTTATAACATAAGACCTGCTCACTCACCACAGGAAGGTACAGTGGCATTTGTCCCCTCCTACAACCTTTCACGAGCATGGTGAGGAATAAATTTGTAAGGGCTGTTCTATCATCTTTAAAGAGCTCTGTGGTCAGACATTACTGTGGGAACTGCTGCTACTAAACTTGGATCCTTAAATAATGGGAATGGTCAGATCCTGAGTTAGCAGGAGCAAAGTGGCAGCACTTAATCTTCAAAGACAAGGTGGGTATGGCTAACATAATGGACAGCAGAATCAAAGCAGAAACCAAAAGAGTCTGACTTTCAGAGACCTACAGCATTAGCTAGTTGATTATAGTGTATCTAAAAATGAAACAGTTGGAAAGCCTAATAAATTCTTACTTGATTTGTATAAGCAGAAATGTTCTAGGTCAAAGGACTAAAAGTCTAACTTGAATCACAGAAACAGAATCATGGCCCTAAATCAATTCCCAAACTTGAGACAGTTAAAATACCCAGAACTCTTTGAATGACGAGAAGTTCCCCTTGGAGTAGGACCTTGATGCACTGTCAAAAGTCAGTACAGTTAATCTTCCACCTAGCCTTCACCAAAGGGACTTATGGCCTTTTACACAAGTGACTGTGACACTGGGGAAAAGGAAATGATCAGGCATTTAAGGGATAATTAGACACTGGTCTGGAAATGACATTAATCCTAGGAGACCCAAAATATCACCGTAGTCCACCAGTCAAAGTAGGGGCTTATGGAGTCAAATGGAATTTTAGCTCAAGCCTGTATCACAGTGGGTGCAGTGGGGCCTGAACTCATTCTGCGGTTATTTCCCTAATTCCAGAATGCATGATTGGAATAGACCTAGTGAGGGACTGTCAGAATCCCCACAATGGACCAGACTTGTGAAGTGAGGGCTAATATGAAAGGAAAGGTCAGGTGGAAATGACTAGAATTGTCTCTATATAGCAAAATAGTAAATCAAATGGAATGCCACATTCCTGGAGGGATTGCAAGGGTGGTGTTCCCACCACATCCCCATTCAATTCTACTATTTCTCCTGTGCAGAAAACAGAGGGATCTTGGAGGATGACAGTGGAGTATAGTAAATGTAACCATGTAGTAACTCCAATTGCAATTGCTATTCCAGATGTGGTTTCATTGTTTGAGAAAAACAGCATATCCCATGGTACTTGGTAGGTACTTATTGATTTGACAAATGCCTTTTACTCAGTATCTGTTAATAAAGACCACCCAAAACAGTTTGCTTTCATCTGGCAAGGTCAGCAACGCTGTCCTACCTCAAGGGTATATTAAGTCTTCAGCCCTATGTCATAATTTAGTTTACAGAGACCTTGATTGCCTCTCCCTTCCACAAGATATAATACTTGTCCATTATATTGATGATATTATGCTGATTGGGCCTAGTCTGCAAGAACAAACAGCTACTCTAGATGTTTTGGTAAGGCATTTGAATGTCAGAGATTGGGAGATTAATCCAACAAAAATTCATGTGCCTTCCATCTCAGTAAAATTTCTAGGTGTCTTGTCAAAATATCACTTACAAGGTAAAAAATAAGCTGTGGCTTCTAGCCTCCTAAATCCTCTTAAATCCAAAAAAACAAAACAAAACAAAACAAAACAAAAAAAACCCACAATGCCTAGTTGATCACTTCGGATCTTGGATGTGACATATTTTTCATTTGAGTGTGCTACTCCAGCCCATTTACTGAATGGCCTGAAAACCTGCTGGTTTTGAGTGGGGACTGATAAAAGAGGAGGCTCTGCAACAGATACAGGTTGCTGTGCAATCTGCTCTGACAGCAACCTGCTCTGCCACTTGGACCATATGATTCAACACATCAAATGGTGCTGGAAGTTTCAGTAGCAAATAGAGATGGTGTTTGGTGCCATTGGCAGGCTCCTATAAGAGAATCAAGTGCAGACTCTTGGGATATTGGAGCAAAACCCTGTCATCATCTGCAGATAACTACTCTTCTTCTGAGAAACAGCTTTTGGCCTTCTACTGGGCTTTAGTAGAGACTAAAGCCTTAACCATGTGCCACAAAGTTACCATGACTTGAGTTGCCCATCATGAACTGGATGTTCTCTGATGCACCAAGTCAGAAAGTTGGGCATGCACAGAAGTACTCCACCATCAAATGGAAGTGGTATATATCAGATATGGCTTGAGCAGGTCCTAAAGGCACAAGTTACACAAGGAAATGACCCAAATGCCAATAGCCTCCACTCCTGCCACATTACCTTCTCTATCCCAACCAACAATTACAGCCTCTTTTCTATGACCTGTTGACTGAGGAAGTTCCCTATGATCAGTTGACTGAGGAAGAGAAAACTCGAGTCTTGTTTACGGATGATTCGGCACAACATACAGGTACCAACTGAAAGTGGACAGCTGCATCCCAGAAGGACTTTGGTGAAGGGAAATATTCCCCATAGGCAGAACTTTGAGCAATGCCCCTGGTTTTTCTATTTGCTGAGAAGTAGAAATGGCCTGAGGTGTATATGTATACAGATTCCTGGGCTGAGGCCAATAATTAGACTGGGTGGTCAGGGACTTGTAAGGAATGTGATTGGAAAATTGGTGACAAAAAGGTCTGGGGGAGAGGTAGATGGATGGACCTTTCTGAATGGGTGAAAAAGATGAAGATATTTGTGTCCCATGTGAATGCTCACCAAAGGGTGACTTCAGGAGAGGAAGATTTTAATAATCACATGGATAAGATGACACATTCTGTGGATTACAGTTGGCTTCTTTCCCCAGACCCTCTCATCATTGCCTAATGGACTCATGAATAAAGCAGCCATGGTGGCAGATATGGAAGTTATACATAGTGGTAGAGATGGAGGTTATGCCATGATGGTAGAGATGGTAGGTTATGCAAGGCTGATCTCGCTACAGACACTGTTGAGTGCCCAGTCGGCCAGCAGCAGAGACCAACACTCAGACCCCCAATATGGCACCCTTACCTGAGGTGATCAGCCTGCTCCATCATGGAAGAAGCAACATTTTGTTCTTACTGGAATAGACACCTTCTCTGGATATAGCTTGACCTTCCCTACTTGCAGTACTTCTGCCAAAACTACCATTCATGGACTAACAAATTTATCTACCATCATGATATTCCACACAGCATTGCTTTTAATCAAGGAACCCACTTTACAACAAATGAAGTGTGGAGATGAGCATATGCTCATGGAATTCACTGGCCTTACCATGTCCCCCTCATCCTAAAATAGCTGGATTTATAGAATGGTGGAATGGCCTTTTGAAGGCCCAATTGTGGCATTATCTTGGTGGCAAAACTTTGTAGGACTGGTGCAATGTTCTCTAAGAAGTTGTATATGTTCTAAATCAGTATCCACTCTTTGTGCTGTTTCTCCCATAGCCAGGATTCACAGGTACAGGAACCAAGGAGTGATAATGGGAGTGGCATCACTTACTATTACCATTACTGATCCTGTACAAATGTTTTGCTTCTTTTCTCCATGATCTTAAGCTCTGTTGATCTATGGTCTTAGTTCCAAAGGGAGAAGTTCTTCCACCAGAAGAAGTAACAATGATTCCACTTAAATGGACTGCCATCCAGCCACTTTGGGCTGTTGGCGCTTATGATGCTATGGGCAAAGAAGGGAATTGTTGTTCTGGCTGGGATGACTGATCCTGATTATCAAGGGGAAATAGGACTGTTACTCCACAATGGAGGTAAAGAAGAGTTTGTCTGGAATACAAACTCTTATGTAGTATCTCAGACTTACAATGCCCTGTGATGAAAGTCAATGGAAAACTGAAACAACCCACTCCAGGAAGGTTTAGTAATGGCCCAGACCCTTCAAGAAGGAAGATTTGGGTCACCCCACAAGGCAAAGAATAACAACCAGCTGAGGTGCTTGCTGAGGGTAATGGGAATATGGAATGGATAGTGGAAGAAGGTAGCTATAAATATGAGCTATTATCATGTGACCAGTTGTATAAATGAGGGCTGTAAAGGCTATTAGCATTTCTTCCTTGTTTTGTTATAATATGTGTGTATATACACATAAATCAAATATCTTTCTTTACCTTCCCTATTTTATCCCCTTATCATATAAATTATATTAACTTTATTTTGTAGCATTTAAGTAAAGGACATCAAGTTTAAGCATGAATATTACCCAAGGACTTGCATCCTCTGCTGGGGAAAGACTTAATGAATTTCTAGTTGTTTGCAGGACTGTTGAATTATATTAGCAGAAAGTATGAGTGCTATTGCTTTTATTTAGAGAGCAAGTATGGTTTAAGGAGATGTTTATGGGTGCTAAGTTGACTAGGCATGGTCTGTGATGTTTAAGCTCATGTGTTAACTTGAATAGGTTATGTTGTCCAGCTGTAGCACTTTGTGGATTTAAATCACTAGTCAGTTGTTTCCATGTATGGCTGATTACTTCTACAACCAACAAGAGACATTGTCTTCAACAATGAGTAAAGTCTTCTCATCCAGTCAGTTGAAGGTCTTAAAGGGAAAACTGATGCATTCAGCAGTCAGAAAGAAGTTTACCTCTATTTCAAGTCAGCCAGCTTCTGTCAGGGATTTCATCAAAACCTTTATTGGAGTACCCAACTTGTGGCCTGCCCTACAGAATTTGGACTTGCCAATCACCACAGTCACATGAGTGAATTCCTATATTATTTACAAATAATATATATATAAATATCAATATCAATATATCAATACATATATATATATATATATACACATGCCCACACACACACACCCTACCCTGATGGTTCTGTTTCTCTGGAGAATCCCGATTAATACAGGCATTGTACTGCCATCAAAGAATTTTAAACAGAAAAGTGATGTCCAATTGATATTTTAGAAAGATCACTCAGGTAGAAATGTGAAGGAAAGCCTGGCTGGAGGGATAATGAAGTGAGTAGCTAGTCAAATGTTATAGCAATTCAGGGAGCAAAAATGATGATAGGAACAAGGGCAGAGGCACCAGGCATTCCTTTTATGCTGTGAGACTTCAACTTCTTATGGCTTAGCCATCCATTTCCTTGAGAATTTTCAATAATGCAAGCTATGGGCCTTAGTATTTCATACTATAAAGCAGGGACAGATTCTTAACTCAGAGGTCAAAGAGTGAAGAACATAGAAAATGCTCTGTCACAATCAACTATTCTGTGGGGAAATGACAGT
Organism: Tolypeutes matacus; assembly: GCA_026826555.1. Lineage (NCBI taxonomy): Eukaryota > Metazoa > Chordata > Mammalia > Cingulata > Chlamyphoridae > Tolypeutes > Tolypeutes matacus. The sequence goes on from JAKSZT010054489.1 coordinate 3,459,372, forward strand.
ATGATATCTGGAGATGTCCTCCCTGTGGACTGAAGTGGAAAGAAACAGGCAGATATCAAATTTAAGCAGGGGATAGAGAGGCCGACTGCTGAGAAGCAAGGACAGCACATAGGACAGCATGAGGTGGCGATGTCAGACTTAAGTAGCTCTGATTAAGCAAAAGTGCCTTTCAGACTATAACACCAAGAGGCAAAGGCAAAACGACAGACTCAAAAAAAGAATGAATGGATCATGAAACAGAAGGCATTTGGGTGCCAATAGTGGCATGATGATTATGAAGTTGGTATGTGACCTATATTACAGTTAAATTCACTTTGCCCCGAGTTCACTGAAATACATTTCATCAGTTGTGTTTCTTTTCTTAAGATTATCATGCTACTATTACCCAACTAATTCTTTAAAAAAAAAAAAAATTATTAATTTAACACTCAATAAGCAGCAGTTATTATATGCCCAAGAGAGGCATGTGCATTGGTTAGTGGTGGGGTTAGAATAAATATCTGGTATAATTAAGGTGATAATACATCCTGAGTTTAAGTGGGTTGTCTCAGCTGAATTTTTAATAGAGTCCCCTTTTACTCTCAAAAATGTCTTAAGTTTGGATGATAACTTGTATGATCTTCCTAAATAGAATCTTCTCTTTATAGGATACTTAGAGAGACCAAGGTAGTTACAATATGTTTGGAGAAGAAAGATCACGGAATTAAAATACCTTCAGAACAATGAATAGCAAACCTTTTATTCCAGTCTTTATTTCGGAAAAAAATTACATGTAGCATGGGCTTGAACAGTCAGAAAATGTTTGATTAAAGTGGGTCCTAGTTCTCAGCCTGTAAAATGAACAGGGCTTAAGAACAAGGGGACAGAAATAGCATTTCAGGTGATAGAAGATTTGAGAATAGAAAATAGAAAAGGGCATGGTGCGCGTGTGTGCGTGTGTGTGTGAACCTAAGAAAATTTGGCTGTGTCAAAGGGAAGCTACATTTGAGAAATAATTGGAGATAAATATGCTTAGTGTCTGGTCCTTAGTAGACTCTGCTAGAATTAATGAAGAAAGAAACAAACGCATGAATGGATAGGATGAGATAGATTTATTTAAAGAAGAGGAATTTATACTGGATCTGAGAGAGACATGGAAGTAATTGTATGATAAAGCCCTGAAGCTGCAAACTCTGAAGTGAAAGCCAAAGCTGACTTAACATAGTGGTTTATTTGGTCTGTTCTCTGTTAAAATTATTATTTTTTAATTACTTTGGGGGGGAGAGGGGTACCAAGGGTTGGCGATTGAACCCAGGACCTCATGTGTGGGAAGATTGCACTCAACCACTGAGCCACTTCAGTTCCCTTGAGTTTTTTTACTTGTTTGCTTGCTTGTTTGTTTGTTGTTGTTTGTTTTTTTTTAGGAGGCACTGGGAACCAAACCTGGGACCTTTCATGTGGGAAGCAGGCGCTTAACTGCTTGTGCCACATCTGCTCCCTAAAAATTATTTTTAAGATTAATTGTTTACCTTGAAAATTATATGACTTCACATAAAACTTTTATTTCAAGATTCACTTGAAAATTAGCCTGTAATACCACAGGGCAAAATGGCTAGATTCAGAGGGGGCAGCTGTCCTTTTTAAATGGGGCATATATATGCTTCAGCCTTCCATCATTTTTCCTCATTGCTTCACTGGCATAAATCATCTGCTCTTTAAATGATATAACCTTTGATGTAGTGCTTGGATCATAATCAGGATGCCAAGATGATTAATAATATATAACCAAGAAACATTCTATTTCTTCAAATGTATTCATACAGATATCTAGAATAGTAATGATGAAGTAATGATAGTAATAATTGCTGAACATTTACCATGTACCAGGCATGGGAGTGAGCTCCTTGCAGACAAAAGTGGGTGTGAATCATAGCTACAGGCATATGCTAGCATTGTGACCTTGAACAAATTAACTGAGGTCTCTGAACGTCAGAGTATTTATTTGTTAAATGGGGATGATCTAGCATATCTCATAGGGTTTTTTTTTTTTTTTTTTTTTTTTTATTTTTTATTATGGGTAAAAATCAAAATTCTCACAATACATACAAACATTTGTAAAATGATATATAAATATATATGCATATATGTGTATTTGCTTACAAAAATGTTATTTTTTATATATATATATACATATATTTTAAGAGGTGCTTAGATTACCTAAAATATTATACGGAACCCACTCGGATTCCCATGTTGCCCACCTCCCACACCTCTCAGCACACACCACTCAGAACTGAGTGGGAGAGAGTGTGGTCTACAGTGTGAACTGTGGTCTATGGTTGGTGGCAAGGCTCCAGGAGGTGTAAGTTCATAGGGTTTTATTAGTATTAAATTAGATAATGTATATAAAGCACTTAATGTGGTTTTTTTTTTGTTTTTTTTTTTTCAGATTTTTAAAAATTTATTTATTCATTTATCCCCCCCTTGCTACTTGTGCTCGCTGGGTCAGCTAACCACGCCGTGCGGGCGGGTTTGCCTTCACCAGGAGGCCCCGGGAACCAAACCCGGGGCCTCCCATATGGTAAACGGGAGCCCTACTGATTGAGCCACAGCCGCTTCCCTTAATGTGGTTTTTGGTACCATGTGAGACCTCATTTCATAAAATGAATATTTTCCCTTTTGAAATCTGAATATTTGGGAAGCTGTGTAAGCAAGTGTGTTGCAAAATATGTCCAACCAAGAGGTTGATTTTCTTTGGCAGATGCTATTCATAATGTATTATCCCTCAAAGGAACTTTATTTTAAAAGGTAGGTCTTTAGTCTCAGATCAGTAATAAAAATTCCTATTCATCCTAAAGAATATTATGAAGGTAGAATTATTAAATCTCTGGTATGATACACATTGTATTGTTTCTCTGGTTTTAAAATATTCTATAAGTCCAATAAATATAAAAACACACTGCAAATTTCACAGAAAAATCCTCAGTGAAGTTCCCAGAAACACACATAAAAAGGCATGTTTCTATTAAGTGGATGGACTTTGAATTCACAAGCTCTAGTCTGAAGCACAATTTAACATTACTGTGTGTAGATATTTAACCACAATAGCCATTTAAATGTAGGATGCTATATATTACTAATTTAAATGAATAGAGAAGAATTGTTAGTTGCCACTAGAAAGAAATAAAATTGGGTAGAGTAATCATGAGCAGTTCTCTGACAAATTGTTCTTACTTCAAAAAAAGAGAAATAAACAGTAGGAAATAGAAGATAAAAACAAAAAAAAATTACTAAATTGGAGAACATTTTAGAATCAGAAGCCATTTGTATTCACCAGTTATATATTATTACTTTCCTATTTTTCATTCTTTTTCTTTTTTTATTAAAAACTAAACTTATTTACAGATATTGGCTCTTTGAAGCAACTCATATGTCTCGCTTATACAAGCGTGGCTTTAAAAAAATTATTTTTATTTTTTTAGGAGGTATTGAGGAATGAATCCAGGACCTCATACATGGGAAGGCACTCAACCACTTGAACTACATCTTAGCATGGTTTATATAATGCAAAAAATTTGTTTCTGTCAATTCAAACAATTTTGATCTATGAAAAAAAAGTCTGTAAAGTCAATTGTTTGTGTCATCCAGTTGTTTATCTAAAGCAGCATATTCAGTTGACAATTGTTACAAAAACGTTTTATGCTTTTCCCACTATTTTTATTATTTTCCAAGCATTTCACCTTTACATTTATTAATATAATAATAATAATACCCTAGGTGTCAGCTAGTGGCTCAATATTATGTGCTGTGCATATGTGATTATGTTACATCCTAATAACTTTTTTAAGAGACGAATGTTATTATTCATTCCTATGTTGAACAGAAAATTCTGCTTCAGATGAAAAGTTGAGATGATCAAAGCCAGCAATTCATTAGTAAGGAGACAGAATTTGAATCCAGGCACATGTGAAAAATACTGGTTTCACTTTCTTTTCATAGTTAATCTTGGAAATCTTGATAGATTTTTGTTATAAAGAATGTTTTTTGTAAGCAAATGCACATATATGCATATATATTTATATATCATTTTACAAATAAAAAAAATAATAAAGTAAATGCAAAAACAGATGGGCTGAAGGAGGACATTTTTTCTCATATTTCAAAAGGGAGAATTAAGCCTATTATTATTATTTTAAAATATATTTAACATTAAATAATCTGGTAATAAAGTTGCTAAATTTAGACAATGACATCCCTGCTGATGAGATGTGGAATACTATGAATGGGGTGAATTAAAGGGAATCAACAAATTTTATACTGTGGAAGTGTTTGTTGATGGCAGATAGGAGAAGAAATACAAAGGTTAACACACTCTCCAGATACCCCCCTGAGAGATAATAGTATTGGCTTTCGATACAGTTATACACTTTGGACACAATTATAATCATGTCATGTCTAATTCACTGTATATTTAAATAGTATCATTACAAGATTGGTGCAGAATTTATACTTCAATAATTTATAAGTTATATGATGAAATGTAGTTTCATAAAGGCCAGATAAATAATTTTGAATGAGTCCAATAATTAAATCTTGAATTGAATAGACTATGACAGTCATTATTTAGGCTCCAATTGGACAAAAACAAACCAGCTCTTCAATTACAATGACTAAATAGCCTTATTTCAAGTACAATGACTACATAAGCTTATTCTTATCATTGAGTGTGGATATCACGTGTATTTGGCTTTCCATGTTTTGTTAATTTTGAGAAATGCTACACTGAAATAAAATCATTCATTAAAAAAAAAAAAAAAGAATGTTTCTAAGATGATAAATTAGAAAATGTGTTGATTTTCCCAAAGAGATCATGTGTGTTAGCAATAAAGTAATACTAACATTTAAAACTTTTGTTTTCATTCATTTTCTCCAATTACTAAAGCAAATCCCTTTACAAAACAACACATTCTTAGACCACTTAGCAGTGTCATAAGAATTAAAAATGAAACCATAAACACACATAATTACCTACAATGAACGGCATTTCATTGTTCTAGAAAATCTTTAAAAGTAGATCTCAAGTATCTTGTCAAAGATATCTGTGAATATGTAATTAAGCTCTTTAACAGAAGAAAAATAAAAAAAATATTTTTAAAATAAGGTTGTTCTTATTGTAATAACAAGAAGGATTAATTTCCTTCCTTATCTACAACAAATTTCACATTTTAAAATATCTACTTTAACAGTAAGTCCACATTGCACACTTTTAAAATTGAATTACTTCATTAGATGAATTACTTTAATGCCACCTTTATATTATGGAAAATTGGTTCGACAATTGAACAAAAGTTACTCATGCCCCAACCATTAATATTGATTGTGTTCATTTCACGTATATTTTATCTTAGCTGCAGAGGAATAGGAAGAGTGAGATAAGAGTATTTAAGGCCATTAAAATTTAAAAATTAAAATTTTTAACAGTAAAGGTAACAGAACTATTTAAAAAACATTTTTCATTTAAGAAATTAAAAAAATAATAACTCACTTGAAAACTGAATTGCAAATCCAGATTTACTGATATAAAAATCCGTATCAAACTGAATGGTTACTATGTTGAGGGTGCTATGAATTCCTTCAGGAATAAGAGATCCACTAATTTCCTTTAAGAGCATCTCATTTTCTGGTGGACCATCCCAAACTCGGAGTATATCATGCGATGCTTCCGTATCAAAAGCAAGAAACTGTAGGCTGTGGGAGAATCATTTATCTGTTTATTTTAAATGATTAAAAATTTTTAAAAATATATGCATATTGTATTTTATTAAATATTCTTTTTATTTTATGCATTAAAATGAATATAAAAATAGCATATATCATCTGGACTTTTTCCTAGAGCAGTATAATTTATTTCTTTAGCATATGTTCAAATTCACTATTATATCACCTTTGAAAATTACAAAAATTTCAAGTTTACATTCTTTCCAGTGTTCATGAATTTAAATTATGGAAATAGCAGATGACAATTATAAAGCATCTTCTATGCTATAGGCACTGTGCCAAATACCTCATGTATTCCCTTGTTTATTAGTTATAACAACCCAAAGAAGTGAAAACAATTTTCATCTCAGTTTTACAAAGATGGCAAATGGGTTTAGATAGATTAAATATTTGCCCGAAAGTTGACAGATTTAAACATGAGTTATATGATTCCATAGTACATGCTTTGACTACAGCTTTAATATATTTATTCTATGCTGATTTATGTGTAATCAGGACAAATTTAGTGGCTGCTACATAGTACCTGATATTTTCTGTGCTCAGTGCTAAAACATAGAAATCCAGTTATATGCTAAACCGTATCTACACCACATTCATATATGATATATGAATTATCACAGATTTATATTTAGATAACAATTTAATATCAATATTACCCTTTAATTTTAAAAACTCACAATATTCTGTGGGATTTATTTTTTTCAAATTTAGTAATCCTAATATCTAAGCAAAACAATACATTCTCTAGACTATAGAAAAATAAGATGGGATAGATCTAGTTTTGAGTTCTGTGACCAAATTATCTTGGAAAAGCAATGTAAAGTTTCCCCTGTGTCCAGCAACATACGGTAGTATATTTCTCAGCATGAGATTTGAAGTGCAATATTTGTTTTCCATAACACCATCACCACCCAGAAACTTGTCTGAGATTCCAATTATGTGAAGTAGCAAATCTTAAGTTTTAAAGTCATTGTATCACGAGAGTGATAAGACACTAATTAACTCATATATCAAGAAGGATTTATTTATTAATCCATTTACATCAGAGAATCAGAGAAAAACTGATACAGAGAACATTTTTTTTTTTTTAAGGAGATACCAGTGATTGAACCGGAACCTCATATATGGGAAGCAGGTGCTCAACCACTTGAGCTACATCCACTCCCTGATACAGAGAATATTTGATGGCCTTGGACTTGATGGTATTAGGGAGTTAGGAGACCATGGGTGTGCCCTCATGTAGGGGCAGCAGCAGGAAAAGTTGTATGCCATCTAACCTAATTCCTTAGGAAAGAGAAATGACAATTTAAGCCACAGAAAGCAGATGTTTTAGTAATGTGCCTAAGGACAGGAAAGACGTTTACAGTTATCAAGTCACTCCTCTTCTATTTTAAGTATTAGTGAGCTTATGATATTGACCTGAGCAACTTTAAACCTCCCAAAATGGTGTACTCAGTACGTTGAGTCATCAAGGATTAAAGGAACAAAGTCCACAAACAGGAAAAATTTTCAACTGCTAGGCCTTTTCATAAGTAACTAGGAAAAACTTCCCTCTAAAGGGTTATAAAAACTACCTCTGTGGTCCATGAATCAATAAATCATGCTTATGTATGCCTTTTCATATTTTAAACATATTAAAACCACATTTTCCCTTGGCAAGGTTAAAGATTTTGAAAAATTTTGATGTTGATTAATATTGTATATAGGAACTGATTATGAAATTCAGATTCCCTCCCCCTTTTTTACCCAATAAGAAAAACATTGAGTTTGAGAAAATGAAATCTGTTTACCTGACAATGTTGCCTGGATCCACCTCAATCATCCATATGCAACGCAGATTATTGTCATATGGAAAGGGATAACCAGGAGATAAGATTCTTCCTGATGATTCTCCTTTAAAACGACCTCCACATTCAGCTGATAAAAAATAATAAAAATTTAAATCACAATTTTGGGCCAATCTCTTCAAAACAATCTATGAATTTCTCAAGATTATATATTTTGCCTGTTAAAGGAAGTAAGGATTGATTTCCTATCTTCTTGAAAGTATGCATTTGTATATGCATTGACATTTAAAGTATTAATTGAAGCAGGAATATATTGTAAAATAAAATAAGAGTCTCAACTAAGATAATATAAAATATAATAAAACAAACCTAATTAGGGATTTAAAAAAGGACACACTCAAAGACTCTGAGTTTAGGCATCCAAATATTTTAAGATGTGCTGTTAAATAATAATTTTAAAAAGGGAAACAGATGGCAAGTTGCTCACTTATAATTGGTTGCAGGCTGAATAATTCATCATCTTGCTACCCCACCTCTGAGGAAAACTAATCTTTGCAATAGTCCCTCAGGCCTTCTAAATTTCATTGTCCTTTTATTCTCCTTTAAATCACTCTACACTCTTTCCCTTTTAACCTCTTACAAGTCAAAATGGCAATTTTATTAGATTTCTTACTTCAGTACAATCTAGTTTGGTTTTGATTTAATGTGGTTCCTAATATTTATAAAATTTATCAAATAACCAGAAATATAAGTATTGCCATACAAGATAATAACAATTTAATCTTTTGAAAGATTCTCTCTTCCATACTATTTAATACAATACTATTTGGTACAATGTATTTAATACAAATAATATTTAATACAATGACTGAAGTGATTTTACTTTGATAAGCAATCGTTATAGAAAGAACTCACTGTCTTGAAGGGAGAAATTAAGTATTCTAGTTAATATATTAATCTACATCTCTAAACTCTAGAAGCTAAGAAAATACAGTGTAATACATTATAAGACTTGAAATTTCTCCAAAAAACAGACCAACACAAAAACATTTTACTTTTTACTTAAATATTTGAAGATATTCCTCTAATATATTTATTCTTGTTCTCTGCACTATTTCTTTCTTACTCAAATTCAATAAAAAGCTTTTTTTTTTTTTTTTAATTATCAGATAAAAGGTCAAAGAGACAGTTTTAACATTTAGAAGGGGCATGATAACACTAGAATCTAATGTTTCAAATGTATAGATTCTATCCATATGAGTAAATTTTTTTCAAAGATTTTAGATATTTTGCAAATACACACCCATAGAAAGCCAAGGTTGTTCTCTGCATTTACAGCATTAATTTATAAATAATGAACTTAGGTGATTTTTTAAATGTAGTAAGAAGATATCAGTTTTTAAGATGTTGCCACCATTATTGTGGTTTTTTTTTTTTTTTTTTTTTTTTTTAACAAAAACTTTGCTAGGTTAACCTAGAACTATGCAGTAATATTAATTCATTTTCCACCATTTCTTTATGATTTTTGTCATGATATTGGCATACATTTATTATGAGAACATTTTTGATACTTTTCCTCCAGATTAATTTTTAATCAATTGGAGGTCAGATTTGAATTTTGTACACTATAAATTTAAATTATCCCCAAATTTCTTTGCTACAAATATTATTTGACATTTTCACCTCTTTGAGACTTTAATATTGTAATTCATATTCTGTCAGAAGGCTTATATGTTTGTAAGATAAAAATGAAATATAGTGTTTAAAGAAGGAATAAGGTTAAGTATTTCCAGCTACAGTGGTCCAAAAATTAATTTTTGTTTGAGCCATGTATAAATCTAAAAAATATAATTATTGAGAAATAATCCAAGTAATTTCTTTGTCTTAACATAGGCAAAAATATAGCCATAATAGATATTTAAGATTAATGAGTAAAAAAAAAATTATGATCTTAGACCAAGTGGCCAAACTATTAAGTGCTGCCAGTAGAAAACATAATCTAAATTAAAATTCTGTCTTCTGTCATGAAAATCATCAACTTCACAGTCCATGTGTCCAGTTAATTATATCTGTAATTACTCATCATTCACCAATAAAACAAACAAAAAAATGTTCACCCTTTCTAGGAAATCTTGAAAAGTATCCAGACAGTAAGTTTTAACTTGGGGTTTATAAATCTAAAATGAATTGATTTGTTGTAAGTATAATTGAGATTTTCACAATATCCCAAACCACATGTCCTTTCTTTTGCATAAAATCTTTTCAGAAAATAAAGAATGCTCAGCTTGGTTAAACACATATTAAATTCAGGATTTTAATGTTTGTGATTTTACTTTTAAGGACAGCATGTTGAGTCAATATTTACAAGTTCATAGTTTTGTGCTATTATAACCCTTATTTTTCTGAAAATATTTCATCAAAGAATACAATCTCAAAAAGAATTAATCAGTAGTACATTTTTCACATAACCAATGGCAATAGGCTAATCCTTGGTCATATTCCAGCATCCCAAGCTTTTGGCATTTTAAGTTGATTATTATTTTAGACATCAACCTCATAAACTATTCAAATGTCAGTTGTCATCTAAAAAGAAAGGACTGAGACTTCATATAGGTTAGATAAAAGCAGATTTTTCCCCTTGCAAATCAATGTTTAAATAAACCAATCAAGATTTCATAGCATCGAAAACACTGTGCAATTCTTTTAAAGCCAAATAATGAATAAAATTTGAGTTTTTCTATTTGTATTCTAGCAAGTTTTGTAGAGATTCCCATGCTGACTATATCAACTAACAAAGACTGGAATTTCCCACTTGTTTCAAAAGGTTCAGGAGAAGTTTAGCCAAACAGGCCTGACACAGAATGGATTTCTGCCTTCATTTATGTCATCAAGAATAAGAATAAAGAAGTGCCACATATTTGTTCTCTACTGAGGAATTAGTGTTTTGTTAGAATGGTGTTTTCTTTTGTTTTCCTAGTGTTCTACCCTGGTACCTAATAGATCTTTCAAAAAAGAGAGAAAACAAAGCAGAGGTCTCTACTAACACTTGTACTTCCACCCTCTCACCTCAACATACCTAGTCAATCATTAACTGATTTATAAGATGACAGGACAGAAACGGTTCCCCAGCTATGTAGAGTGGAGAGAAAATGATCATTCTCTGGTTTCATGTAGGCAATATATCTTAAGTCACAGATTCTCACGTCTCTCATATTGATAATGGTTAATTAGTCTATGATGCATACATATAAAAGCAAATGCATTTTCTTAGATTTTTGAAAAATGCAAGTATAAAGAAAGTCTTTGAGTTATTGAGAACAGTTTACTCTTTTTTTAATCCATCTTAATTCCAGGACAGGCAACAATTTTGAAAATGAAAACCAATCTTGTCAATGTGATTCAATAAATATCCATAAATAAAAGTCTTAACATATTTTTTGTACTGAGTTAAATTTTATATCTAGATGATAGAAATAAAATGATTTCATATAGACCATATTGTACAAAAAAGATACTAATTGATAAGATTATAAAAAGGACCATTTTACTTTCCACAATTTTCACTTTGACAAAAATGAGCTATGAGTTCATTAACTTCTTGATTTATGGTATGATTTCCCTGTGTGCATGTAAAATCACTCAAAATGATCCTTATTTTTCAGTACATTTTTATAGAAATATTATTTTATGAAAATTTAAAGAGTACCCTACCAATACAGGAGGGCAGAGGATAGTCCCATGCCCTTCTCTCCCCAGTCATGCACTTGAGAAGGCTGCTTCCATGGAGAGTATAGCCTGGATTGCATCCATAAATGATAGTGCTACCAGCAAAGTGGCCCTGGTCACTGATCTTGTACCCAAATTGTGGAATGCCAGGATCCTCGCAATGTGAAAGTTCAAAACCTGTGAGAGATATAAATTGATTAAAGGTAAAATTTAACAGGAAGATTAAAATTAGACAAATAGTCCCTCTCCACTGTTATTTTATTATTTAATTTTGATAATATATAACAGCCACAGAGAGCTTTTTATTTTTGACATTGAGAATTTATTATATTTTTCAAATTTATCAATAATACCCAATGATCCATATGACTATATCATGATCTGTTATATTTAACCATCCTACCTCCTTCAAGTGATTTATAGCTAATACTCAGATCACAAAACCAACATTTTAAAAATCAGACAAAATATGTTAAATCATAACTAACTGTAGCCATTGGCCAATTTAATGTAATTATGAATTCCAAAAATATAATTGGATGATGCTTGTAAACTGATCTGTTAATCTGGGCATGATTAAGTTATGATTAGGGCATTGACTGGCCAGTCAATAGGGCATTGAGCCCCACCCCTTGGTGGGTGGGGGAATTGAATATAAAAGGCAAGGCAAAGGACAGAGGAAGCAGTTTTTGAGAAGCAGTTTTGATATTGGAGAGAAGGCCGCAGGAGAAGAGAAGCAAGCCGTTCACCTGATAGTCCACAGCTGACCTTGTGGAGGAACAGAGCTAAGCCTGGAGAGAAATGCAGCCCCGGGAAGAGAGGACCCCAAGAAGCCTGGACCCTGGCAAACATTGGCAGCTGTCTTGTTCCAACACATAGCAATGGATTTTGGTGAGGGAAAAAACTTACGCTTTATGGCCAGTTATCTGTGGACTTCTACCCCAAATAAATACCCTTTATAAAGACCAACCCATTTTTGGTATTTTACATTAGCATCCTTTTGGCTGACTAATACACTACCCAACAGAAATAAGTATATCTGTTGCAAACACAACTGTAGACTGCTTTACTTTTTTTTTTTTTTAGGTACCAGAGACCAGGGATTGAACCTGGGACCTCTTATATGGGAAGCCAGCACTCATTGAGCCACACTGGCTTCCCTGAGTTGGTTTTTCCCTTTGGTTTACTTGCTGTTTTTTTGTTTTTCAGGAGGCACGGGGAATCCAACCAGGAAGTCCCATGTGGGAGGTGGCTTAAGGCACTGCTTTACTTTTAGAGCTTTGGAAGAAAGTAAAATACTTTCATATTTAACATATACTTTTTCAAGAAGTAATATAACATAGTAATCAGCTTATAAACCCAGAAAAAGTACAGTTTGTAAAAATTCTCACGTTAAAAAAGTATATAAGATCTTCCTACGTTTTGTCATTATGGGGTGTAAAGAAAATAATTTTGTATTTCTGCGGAGTTGGGACTTCATGAATAAATTTTTTGAAAACTTGAGATGCAGGGCTAAGAGCAAGCCTTAAGTAGCTAATTTACAGCTATATAGATAGTGAGAGAGCTCCAGAGAGATTTGCCTAATATGTTGAAATTAGGCAAAGAAAAAGTGCTTCAGAGACAGAGCTGAACAAGAGGTTAGCAGTTGTTAACCCTTACATTTCAAAGGAGAATGAGGTCAGAGACATAGGAGACCTCCTTCGGTCATAAAAGTTGGAGACACAGAAAGATTATCTGCCCTTGGAGAGATGCGTTTACATTCCAAAAGGTTACAGTGAAAAACCAGGGATCTTTCCAACTTTCTTCTTTCAGGACAGGAGGGAGAAACAGCAGCTTCTTTCTCCAGTATGAGCAGAGCAAGTCCATTTTAGTTTCTCCCTTGCCTATGGAGTAGCTGACCACTTGCGTAGGAAATTTTTACATCCGATTTTCAACATATCACCATAGGGATAAGGACTGGGGCAAAGAGAAGGGGAGTCAATACATTATTGTGTAAATAACAACTAATCTATCTCTGATCCAGAACAGCTCACATGCACACTCAGGATAAAATTAATAAAGGTGAACATTGAAAATTCAGTCATAAGACTATACATTTTTAAGATTCTGAAAAAACTTAAGAAGGACCCTTCATAATTTAATTGAAACCAAACAGCATGATACTAGTAATCAAAATCTAAGCTCCTTAGCTATGTAATTCTACTGTCTTTAATGCTTTACAGAATGTCTAATGAGGGATAAATATGCCAAAGATGATTAGTAGCAAATTTGGCAATTGTAGCTTCTGAGAACAGAGGGCCATAAGAAATATTCTAGGTAATCTCATGAATAAGGGATTCTGTGATTTCAGACAAATATGTTGGTGAAAAAGAAAACTTTTATTTGCATCTTAAATTATATGGTGATCAAAAAGAGATTTATTTCTTTTGATAGCACAGATCCATGACAAAATTAATCTAGACTTGAACTAAGTAAAAAGTAAAATGCATCCATGCACTCACTGATGTCAAGTCATTAATTTTTATCGTTGTCTTCCCAGTGTCACAACACTCATAAAACCACCAAAACTTGCACAACTCCAAGTACTGAGGTCCTTAAAATTTTTGTATATTGAAATATACGTTAGTGCTCAGAGAATATAAGGAGCCCTTGCTAGTCTCTTCTAGGGAGTCTTAATCATCTCTCCTCTGTTAGTCCATAGAATCATTTTGTATATTTTAATTCAGTTATAATCATTTGTTTCATTTCTTTGTTTTCTTATTGACCAGAATAAACTTTTTGTTCTCTTTCCCAAAGTGCCTACCCAGCACAAATCCTGGCACATAGCAGATATTGAATAAATGTTCATGAATGAATCTGGGTTCTCAGAGGCCTCTAGGACTTATCTGACAAATAAATTAAAGTAATATGGCTGAAAAACTGAAATTTGAGAAACAATACAAAAAAATCTTAGGGAGTTTTCTGCATGGGTCAGTTTGTGACAGGCACTTTCATGTTAAAATGTGTTAAAATTAGGCAAAGAAAAAGTGCTTCAGAGACAGAGTTGAACAAGAGATTAGCAGTTGTTAACTCAAATTGTGATATATATATATATATATAATGAGATATAAATGGTACATATTTCAAGCTAATCAGTTTTTCAAACACTGAAGCAACAGCAGAAGCAGTAACTCAATTTTTCAGACACTTTTCTTTTTATGTATCTGAATACTTATTACTACATGGAAAGTTTCCTGGCTCAAAATTTACAAGTTTGCATTCCCTCTACCAGACATAATATTCAGTTTATCATTCAAGATTCAGACATTTTTGCATTTTACCATATATCATTTCTCAAAATAAAAATGGAAATCAAGCTCTTTTCAATGCTTATTACCAAATTCTACCTTCCTTGATTGGAATATTCTGTATATGTGGTTGGCAATTGCTGGTGATGAGGCAAATGGAGATATTCATTTTAAATTAAGATAATTTATAATACCTTGCATTGTAGATGAAAATGCACATGGACAATAGTATATAAACTACAAAGCACAACATAGTTTAGTCCTATTTGGTGGAATTATTGTTCCTTATTCATAAATATTCAGAACTGACTTACATTTATGAAAACATTTAGCTGCCAGTCTTTTCATTAAAGAGCTCAGATACTTGAAACTAACAAATAAAGATGTGTATGAAAAATTACATATACTATAAATATTCACTACTCCTTCTGAAGTTTGAAACTTTGATGAAACGAAAATTTCTGGAGCACAAAATGAACTGAAAAAACTTTTTGACTTACTGAATAAGGTAAACTGAGATCGAATTCCTTTCCTATCACCATATAGTATGTTTCTTTTAGGATTTCTAATTTATTTTCTCCATCTCAAACCAAACAATTCTTATTTAGCAATAACTTCCCACGGTCCCGTCCTGCCATCCCTGGCAGCCACTATTCTGCTTTCTATCTCTAGCAATCTGTGTATTCTAAGTACTTCATATAAAGGAAATCATACAACATTTGTCTTTTTTGTGTCTGGCTTATTTCACTCAATTTGATGTCTTCAAGGTTCATCCATGTTGTATCATGTACTAGCACTCCACTTTTTTGATTGGTGAAATAATAATCCTTTTTGTGGATATACCACATTTTGTTTGTCCATTCATCTGCTGATGTACACTTGGGTTACTTCCACCTTTTGGCTATGGTGAATAATGCTGCAATGAACATTGCTGTACAAATACCTGTCTGAGCCCTTGCTTTCAATTATTTGGAGTATATACCTAGGAGTAGAATTGCAGGGCCATATGGTAATTCTAGTTAACTTTCTGAAGACCTGCCAAACTGCCTTCCACAGTGGCTGCACTATTTTACATTACCACTAACAATGTGCAAAGGTTTCTATTTCTCTACATCTTTGCCAATACTTGCTATTTTCAGTTATTTTTAATAATAACCATCCTAGTGGAAGTGACGTGGTATCTAATTGTAGTTTTAATTTGTGTGTCTTTAAAGGCTAATGATGTTGAACATGCTTTCATGTACTTATTGGCCATTTGAATATCTTCTTTGAAGAAATCTCTCTTCAAATCCTTGGCCCATTTTGTTTGTTTTTTCATTTTTATTTTTTTTATTAAAGAAGAAAATAACACATTTGTAAATATATTTCTCTCAGTTATACTTCAAAGGTGATGCTGGTTGGCTACTACAGAGCTGGGGTTCGTGAACAGGATGGAAAACTTTCCTGCTACCCCATTCTACCCTGTCCCCTCTATCCAAGATAACAGTGACACATCGAGGGCTGGAAGATGCCCAGCCACAAAGGACAAAGTATTCCAAGTCATGTGAATGGAAAGACCCAGCCTCCAGCTATCAGCACAATGACTCCTGGAGAGCAAGGTGGTGCCTCCAGGGAAGTGGGCTTACTCAAGAAGAAACCCCTTTACCATTAGAAATAAATAAGGCAAGGTTCTCACTGGGCTCCCACAGAGGTCAGAGCCACCGCCTTCCAGGGGGACGTATGGCTCTTTGTATTTCTAGGGTTGCAGGATGAGCTGCCTTAGGAATTGGAACCCCTAAAGAACTGCGCTGGGCAAGCGGGGGCTCCCAGCATCTCAGAGCTGAAGCTTTGCTTTCTGGAGCCTTAAAGCAAAAGATTAAACCCCCGACCCAGCTGGGTCCTTAAACCCCACCACCATCCCCCAAAAAGATGGGAAGCTAAGAGGAGGCATTATATGGGAAAGAAAACACCTCCCATCCCAATTCAATACTGTTCAGAGTGGGGTGAGAATCTCAGGCAGTCCCCAGTGAGGGGAGGGGTATAGGGATGGAAGCTGGAACCTCTGGCTGATGGCCCATGCCCAGGGCATTCTGGCGGTGGCAGATGTGATCTGTGCTTGGTTCAACCTGACTGGAGCTTGAGAGAGGGTGAGATGTCATGGTCCCGGAGATGGAAGAAGATGCAGGGAAGGGGGCCAGAGGCCAAGCTTGGTGAGTCCGAGAGAATGGGTGGTGATGGGGTGCCCCACCACCACAGGCCCCTGGAAGGCTTAACACCCAGAAGACATTTCCAGGGTGGGACCCAGGAAGCTGGTCCCAAGGGAAACAGGGCACAAAACTGTTGTATGGCTGCTGGTGGGCTCCCACTTCTCTTTCTCTGATTGGCTACAGATCTGCGGTGGGTCGGGAAGCTATAGAGGAGAAGCTGGTCCTCATCAGGGTTGCAGTGGGGGATTCTTGGTCTGCGTAGCAGGGGCCGTCTCTGACCTGGTCAGGACCCTAGGTGGGGGGATAGCTTGTGCTAAGCTTCCCATGCAAGCTTCCCATGGCTAGCAGGATGCAGTGAATGGTTCAGGAGACCCCTGGAACCTGCAGCAACCCTTTCAAATGTTTCCAGTTATGGCAGGGGTAAGGGAGACCTTGCATTTCATATCTCTCAAAAAAAAAAACAGAACCTTGAAAAAATCCAACTGGTCCAGTATCCTGGCAATAAATTTGAAGGTGAGGCACAGCAGTATGGAAGCCAGGGCCTTGGGGAAGTTGAGAATTCTCCTGAGAGAGTGTGGAGGATGTTTGGTTTTTGAACTCATGATAGAGGACTCCTGGGAAGCAGGACAGGTGGCCACCTTACTTATTAGCAGGAAGCATGATTTGTTCCCTCCTGCTTCCAGGGAAGAGAGGGGCTTGGCCCATTTTTCTATTGGGTTATTTGTCTTTTGTTATTGAGTTGTAGGAGTTCTTTATATATTCTGGATATTAAGCCCTTATCAGATATATGGTCTTAAACTAATAACCTATTCTGTCTACTGCCACCTTAGTTTCAATTGTATACAAACTCTCTAATCCTAAATATTTCATTCCCTCCCCTTTTATATTGTTATTGCCTCAGATTACATCTTTATTCATTGCATGGCCATTAACATGGATTTAAAATGTTATTTTACACATTTGCCAGTTAAGCCACAGAGTGGTGAAAAAGCAGTTAAAAACCAAAAGTACAATAATACAGAATTTTTTATTTACCTATGAAGTTACCTCTACCAATGTTCTTTATTTTTTCTTATAGCTTCGAGTTAGTGTCTAGTGTTCTTTATTTTGGCCTGAAGGACTCCCTTTAGAATTTTGTATATGGCAAATCTTCTGGTAATGAGCTCTTTTAGTTTTTAGTTTATCCATAAGTGTCTTAATTTCCACTCTTTTTTGAAAGATAATTTTGCTAGATACAGAATTCTTGTATGACAGTTTTGTTTTGTTTTGTTTTGTTTTGTTTTTCCTTTATGGACTTTAAATATGCATCCCACTTTCTTCTAGCCTCCATGGTTTCTGAAGATAAATATGCTGTTAATATTATTGGGGAGTCCTTGTATATGACATGTTGCTTCTCTCTTGCTGCTTTTGAAATCTTCTCATTTTCTTTGGATTTTGACAATTTTGTCATAATGTGTCCTGTTGTAGATCTCTTAGAGTCTATCCTGCTTAGAGTTGTTGAGTTTCCTAGATATGTATATTTATGTCATTCATCAGATTTGAAAAAGTTTCAGCCATTATTTCTTCCAATACTTTTTCTGTACTTTTATCTCTCTCTTGTCCTTCTGGGACTCCAATGATGTGTATTTTGGTATGCAGGCTATGTTCATTTTTCTTTGTTATTTTTTCTTTCTGATCCCTATTCTGGGTAATTTCGATTGCCTTGTGTGGTGGTTTGGAGCTGTATGAACCTCAGAAAAAGATATTCTTAAACTTAATCCATTCTTGTGGGTGTGAACCCACTGTAAGTAGGACCTTTGATGAGTTTACTTCAGTTAAGGTGTGGCATACCTTAATCGGGATGGGTCTCAATCCTATTACTGAAGCCCTTTATAAGCAGAATAAAATTTAGACACAGAGAGAGAAAGTCATGGAAAACAAGAAGCTGAAGTTCAACAGAACCATAAAAGAAGGGAGAGGCCAAGAGTGGCCACCATGAGCACTGCAATGTGACAAAGGAGCCAAGCACCAAATATCACCAGCAGCCAACCTCAGACCACCAAATACCAGGAAGAAAGCATAGCTTTGAAAATACTTTGATTTCGACTTTCTCTTAGCCTAAAAATTGTAAGCTAATAAGTCCCCATTGTTTAAGCCAGCCCATTACATGGTACTTCCTTGAGCTGCCAAGGAAACTAAACATTTTGTCTTCAATTCCACTGATCCTTTCTTCTGCCTGTTCAAATCTGCTGTTGAATCTAAGGAATTTTTCATTTAATTAATGTACTTTGAAGCTCCAAAATTTATATTTGGCTCCTTTTTTATAGTTTTCCTCTTTGTTGTGTTCAGATATCATTTCCCTAGTTTACTTTAGTTCTTGTATATGGATTCTTTCAGCTCATTGAACATATTTAAGATGGTTGATTTAAATGATTTGGCTAGTAGTTCCAATGTATGAGCTTCCTCAGGGATTGTTTATGGTAAATTCTTTTTTTAAAAAAACTTGTGAGTGGGCCATGCTTTCCTGTTTTTTGTTACTGTTGTTTTTTTTTTTTTTTTTAATTAAAAAAAAAAAGATACTTAGATTACATAAATGTTACATAAAAAAATACATGGGATTCCCATATGGTCCACTCCCCACACCACTAACATTTATCCATATTAACAACATCCTTCATTAGTGTGGTACATTCACTGCAATTGATAAACACATTTTGGATCATTGCCACTAAGCATGGATTATAATTTACATTGTAGTTTACACTCTCTCCCACACAATTCTGTAGGTTTTGGCAAAATATATAACAGCCTGTATCTGTTGTTGCAATGTCATTCAGGACTATTCCCAAGTCCCGAAAATGGCCCCATATTATATCTGTTTTCCCTCTCCCTGACCTCAAAACCTGCAGTGGCCACTGCCTCCACATGAATGATATAGGTTCTTCCATTGTAAGAATCACAATAAGTCTATAGTAGAATACCAGTAAGTCCACTCTAGCCCATAGTTCATTCCCCAAACCTGAAGATTCTGGGATGGTGATGCCCACTCCACCTCTAATTGAGATGGGGCTTCAGTCCCATATGGCTGATGGATAGGACTCTCTTTTGCTTGCAGATGTGGACTCTCTCAGTTTGTTGGTTTGGTGGTTGTCCATCATCACCTCCTTGTTAGTTGTTCTGGGTGAGTTCAATGAACTGGAGAGTAGGTGTTGCAACTCCAGTGAGGCTCAGAGCCTAGCTGGCACATGGACAGCCCAAAGACTCAAGTCTCTTGGACATAAACCTACCTACTCCAGCACCAACTATAGGTTCAAACACAAGGGACAGAAGAGCCATGTGTAGAGAAAACACAACTGAGTCTAATTCTGTCACACTGGGGAACACAAATCCCAAAGTAGGGACCACTGGCAAGGCACTAAACTCATGAGCTATCTGCCCTGACCACAGTGCCTAGTTGTCTCCAGAGCCCTCACTTTCTTTTTTTTTTTAATGTGCGTTTTGTATTTTTGTTATTGTTGTTTGGAACTGGACATTCTGAGTATGATGCTGTTATAACTCTTGAAATTTAATTCTCCCACTCCTCTGGGATTACTACATGTTTTGTTGTTGCTGTTGGAGGCTGGGGTCATCAATATGTGACTTTTCCAAACTATTTTGTTCCCAAAGGGGGAATGGAAAAAGAAAAGAGGAAAAAAAAATAGGTACTGACTCTTTAAGTCTCCTTTGCCACTTTAGCCTGAGGGAATTTGGAACAATGGTTCCCCATCAATCTGAAGTAGTTGTTCAAAAGCAGTGAGCAATTTTCATACCATACAACTCAGGATATCAGAGGCCTAGGTCTTTAGAGCCTACCCTGGCAATAGCAGGCTGCACCAAGCACCTAACTGCTGCCTGCCAGGCAAATAGAGAATGATAGCTGCTGCACAAATGGTGAAATTCATCACTATTTACCACAATTTACCAGCCTTTTCCTCCAGCTATTGCCTGGATGTTCCACTAGACTCCAGAGTTGCAAAATAGTTGATTCAGATAGCTCCTGCAATTACAGTAGTTGTTTTGGTGGAGGGGCTGATTCCTGGGGCTTCCTATTTGGCCATCTTCCCCAAATCCTCACACTCTAGTTTACTTTTTAGGTTATGAAATATTTGAAACCTACAAGAGTACAAAAGATAACATAAACTTATCATCTGGCTTTACCAGAGTCTAGTATTATAGCTGTTTCCAATTAATATTTTGGTTAATATTCAGATTAATTGAGTCATGTTAATATTATTATTAAGAGGTGAATATTTCAGAACAAGTTAAAGCTTATTGTGTATCTCTCTCCAATCCCTTTTTCTGACTCCCTACCCAGAACTATCAAAAATTCTGATTTAGTTTAATATTCTTAAACACATTTTATATATTTACTAAATATCTGTATGTCTATGAAAAGCATATGGCATGTTTTTGCAAGTATTTTTACATTTTATAAATTATATCAAAACACCTATATTCTTTCTCTGGCTCTATATATCGCCCAGTATTGTGTTTTTCTAATTATATTTTTACACACACATTAACACACACATAGTTTATTCATTTTAACTACTCTGGTATTTTATCAGAGGCATATACTAAAATATATTTATTCATTCTCTAGCTGATGAGTATTTATATCATTTCTAATTTTTCACTGTTAAAAAAAGACTATATGTGTATGTCTCCTGTTGTAAGTGTGCAAATGTTTTTATAGGGTATGCACCATGAAAGAATCCAAAGTTCATTTTGTCTTCAAGATTCAATCAAATCTGCTAATTTGCTATTTAATGTCTATCGTGGTCTATTGACAGATAGTTACATTCCTACCTCAACTTCATTTTTATTAACTTTGTTTTTGAACAATGTATATTCATAGGGAATGACATCATATCGCATCATGAAAACAGTATCAGTAATACAAATAAGACACATTGTTTAGGTTTATAACTGATAACCGAAAATTCAAATTTACAATGTAAGTAAGAATTTTGTATGTAACTTGGAATAAAAAAATCCTGGTGTGCTTTATTTTTTGAAATTCAGATTACCTACAGTATTTAATCATGAATAAGGATATGCTATTTTATGTGCTAAAATAAGAACTTTTGAGTTGCTGAATAAAAGGGTAAATATATTGCTAGTAAGGAAATTGAGGATGTATGATAACTAAATACATTAGGGAAAAATATTCTTTTTGAAACAATAAATGTTAATAAATTTTAAATTAAGATGCAAGGAAACAAAATTAACATTATTTGCATCATAATTTTAATCTCTATGGAATTGCCTAGTGAACTCAATAATATTTAGAAGATTAATCTTGAAGAATTATATTTAATATTTGGTTATTAAATTCTATTTGTCATTAACCTTACAAGAAAATGTTTTATCTTAGAATTCTTTATGTTTTAATGCAGATGCATATAAAACAGAATGTCAATTCTGCCACCTCAAAATTTCACAAACAGGAAATACTTCAAGACAATTCACAATAAATATGAAAATCTTCTTTGATCCAGACGTAATAAAGAGTATAAAAGGACTAAAGAAAAGAAAAAAAAGTGTTGAAGAACAATTAAGTGTTCCCCTTTTCTGTGACTAATTAAGCTAATCAAAAAAAAATTGTCACACATTTATTTCTCACTAATAAAACTATATCAACATATCAAACTTTGAAACCATGGACTTTAGAAACATACTTTAAAAAGATAATCTCTTATGGTTTTGAGTCTATAAAAATTAAGAATTTAAACCAAAAAGCTTGTGGAAATTATTGGTATACATTTCCAATTGTTTTCAGGAGTTACGTGAGAAGATTCTTTTTTTTTATTGCTGATACTCTAAATCTTATTTATAAAGTACAAAGTATGTTACTGACAAACCTTCCTGAATTATAATCTGTTATGCATGAAAAAGTAAGTGATATAATTTAATGTGCTATTTTGTTTCAGGGATGGTGATATTCATCTTTACCCAAATATTAATTTTTAGCCATCAACCAGTTGGTATTTGGCCAAAATAGTTGGTGTACTCTCAATATGTCTAGGTGTAAAATTTTACAGATATTGCCAAATTCTTTCCTAGGTGACTTTACCAATCTACACTCCCTCAAATTTATGAGAGTTTCCTTTCTTTTTCAAACTCTTATCAGTATTGGTAATATACAGCTTTATAATTTTAACCAACTTTATCAGCATGTAATAGTATATTATTTGTTTTAATTTGCATTTCTTTAATTTCTAGTATGTTAAGCTTTTTTTTTTTTTCCCCCATTCTTTGTTGGTCATTGGAGTTTACTCTTTTGTGAAATTGCCTTTTGCCCTTAATTTATTTTTAGACTTTTTCTGTTATTGATTTGTAGGAGTCTTTCCCATAGACTACATATTATTTTGTAATAGTCATTGTAAATATCTTCTCCTAAATTTTATGTAATTTTTACTTTGCATATAGTGTTTTCTGTAGAGATTTTTGTTGTTGTTTTTATTGCTGATATTTAATGACCAGAGCTTTGTCAGGAAAACAAAAACCACTTAGATAATTTGTGTAGCCAATATTCAATACAAAAAAATTAGAGGTTTCAACAAATTTGGAAATGCAAAGAGAGTGAAGGTCAGAAGATCACTGCTGGCTTTCAAAATACCCAGAAATGCAGGGAAACTACTGCCACATCCAGCCATCTGCCAATACTTCACGCCTGCCTGCAGCTGCTAATGGAAAATAAGAGCTTCTTCAATTCTTCCACCTTTCAGTTCTTTAAAGGCTACCCGTAATTGGCAGACTCTAACCAGAGATCTTTGTGACAAATATAAGGTGTAAGTTAGTGGGTCTTTCTTTATTTTAAGTTTGAGATTTACAAAACTTCTGGGATGTCAAGGCTATGAAAATGATAATTACTTGTCTTGTATTTTAGTATGAAAAATTATATTCATCAATATTGTCTAAGTCAAGGGCAAATAATTAAGAAATATTTCTTTAATATTTTAGTTAGAATACCTTATAATATTTAATGCAGCATTAATCAGTAATTACTTTATTGCCTGCTTAATTCAAAATTTAGAGAATAAAGGAAATGTCAAATGCAACTGTTAAGTGATTTTTAGGATATAGAACCATATGGAGTAATCTTGTTGCTTCCTTGTAACTTAATTCTTTTCTACATGCAGTTGCATTAAAAAAATTGTATACTATGAACAAAGTTAAAGTCAATAGGTCATCTGTTATTTTTCATGCTTAACATTGCCAACAAAATGACAGTAATTAAAGGGTTTAGAGTATTTATTATATATTAATAAGGCTATTAGACATGAAAGGCTTTACAAATTCACTATTGTTCATCTTTAATTTGAATTTAAAATTTGAAATGGCAATGTTCTGCATTATTGAATCATTTCAAACAACAACCTAGAAAGCTAAGAGGGCGCAAATATATTCGAACTTGTCCCTTGAAGTAATGTACACTTCAGAGTGAGTTGTTTAGCACATTAAATGTGTAGAGGATATAAAGAAATCACCTGAGCTCAGAGATCCTGCCTAATGGTGGGTATCATGGTTATTTACCAGGCCAAGTTTTGTGAAGGCAACGCTATAATCCATCAAAAGGGTGTAGTTTAACTCAGTAATGGGTGGTTGTTAAAACTACCTAGATTCCTTCTGCCAAAAGAAAGTGGGGTAACTACAAATGGATAGAGCTAGAAGAGCCTGCAGTGAAACATACCTTGATGAAATAGGTTAGCAACTTCATGAACAACTTGAAAGATACTAGATCCAATTCATTCCCTCATAGTAAAGTTGGCCAATAAGAAAGCATTCAGATTCTCAAGCATAAAATGACAAATATTCCTTTAGGAAAAATTGCATTAATATTTTAAAAATTTGTTTACATTTACATAAGCAACTTTTAAAAAGACATGAACCATGAACTTCTAAATGTGAAATAGCCAAAGCTTGAGTTGAGAGGTAGTATAGCACGGTGGTTAAGAGCATGGACTCCAAAGGCTGTGCCACTCAGTTCAAATTCCACATCCCAATTTATTAGCTGTATGACCTGGGGCAAGTAACTTAAGCTCTCTATGCTTTGTCTTCCTCCTTTTCTCAGTACAGATAGTATTAGTATTTCTCCTGTAGGGTTATGCTTTGTAGATAATAGTGTTAGCTGTAATTATTTTTAACTCATATTTTAAATTTATGATTATGTTGAAGATCTTTGTTTGCCTTTTTAATAAAATCATATCCTCTTAGTACAATCCACCTCATTCCTGCCTAGCTTCCAACTTTATCTCTCATTTTATCATTCTCCTTGCCCATCTTGCTCATTCTGCTCCAGCTACACAAGCCCTCTCTCAAGCCTTTGCACTTCCTGGTCTCTCTGCCTAGAACCCTTTGCTCCCAGATCTTTAAGTGGTGGCCCTTTCTTATCATTCAGGTATCAACTCAGAAGCCTCCTCCTCTGAGATGGCAACCCTGAACAAACTAGCTACAGTAACCCTATCCCCTGCACTATCTCTCACATCGCTCTGTTTTAAATGATCATTAAATGCAATTAGTTTATCTTTTGTTCATGCATTTATTTTCTATCTTCCCCTCTGAAAAGTTAGCTACATATGGGCAGGAATTTTGTCTTCTACACTGCTTCTTTTATCCCCAGAGCATATAACATTTCAATGGGGTAAGATAAAATATAAACTTATGACCAAATAAATAATGTCAACAATAAATAAGTTAATTCCAGCAGAGAAGTGAGAGGAAAAATAAGACAGGTGACCAAACAAAAATGAATTTCCTACAATTTAGCCTGCACAGAGAGATACAGTAAATTCCACCAGATTTTAGGAATACATTCTTGAGATGTGCACTGAGGTGCTGAGGAAGTCTGGCTAGAGTGCCCTATCAGGTTTTGCTGATTTCTATTATAAAGCTATTCAGAGCAGAGTGATGTTTTAATGGAGATACTAATTTTTGTTTGTTCTTCCAACTTTAGAAGAAAGAAATGTACAACTTTAGAAGGGAAAAAAATGGTAATTTTCTCTTTCTGTATACACCTCCACCTTTTAGAGAGATAGATATGTGTTTTGGGGCTCCTTGTCACAGGGAAATTAACAACTAATTTAGGTTGTATTAAACACCCTGAAAATATGCCTCATCTAGATCTTTATTTAGGATGTTTCAGATTTCTCAAGGGCAAGGTATTCTGACAGCCCTTGTTTTGAGAAGAATGGAAGAGTGGTCTGACCCAAGGAGGAAGCTGGATTCTGGGAAATTGAGGACTGTAAGAGCAGTGGGATTCTCTAATGGTGGACAAGGTCTTACCAAGTTTTTCAAAGATGTTTTTTTATTCAACTATCAAATCTATCTTCAGTTCAGTTGATGACTCAGACTACAATTGAGTGAAGAATTTATTTGGGAGAAGAGGGGTGTTACCTCAAAAGACTAAATGATATTTTCTTGACAACTCTAAAGGATAAAGACTGAACAGATTTACTTTGTTTTGAAAAATAAAGGAGTGAGACATTTTCTACCCTTAAGTGTGTTGTGGCATTTTCGTACCAGGTGTGTATATAATTATTTAGTGATGGAGGAAGGTGAGAAAAATTCACTGTCTCCTTAATACAACATAGCTAAAATATTAATAATGGGTGAGCCAAATGCCTTTCCTTTCTAAGCACACAGGAATCTATGGGCTTTCATGGCATCACTAATTATGGAGTTATATGCTAATATATTATTGTTAAGCTTCCTATCTTTTGATATATCTGTGACAGCTCTACATTATAATAGACACTGTAAATTGTCTTCTCAATATGTCTTTTTCTCTTCCTCCTTACTGACAAAATCATGATTTTGTTTCCAGCAGTAGTATAGCCATATCAGACACTATATCATGATGGACTAAGGCTAAATCAATCATTTAGTCCTCCAAACACTTAATTTTCTAGGTCCCTTGCTGGAAAATTAACACATAACCATGTAGCCCAGTTTTAGACAAAGAGAAATAAGGGGATATGTGAAGGAAAGATTTTTTTATTCCTGATAAAAGCAACATATGTGGTAGGCACTATCTCTTCTCCCTTTCTTCCTGCCCTGAATATGCCTTGGTCATATTCAGAGTTGCTGTACCTCCCTGTGAATATGTCATAACAAACACGAGGACAAAATGTGAATACTGTAGGGATGCCACAGCAGAAAGATAAGACAGGAACATTTTTTACTTGATTGAAGGGTTGACTCAACACCTACCTACCTACTACTGCTGGACTTCTTTTTCTATGAGAAAAATAAATCCTCATTTTTTACAACCTGGTTGGGTTTTCCATTACTTGAAGCCAAAAACCACATCTTACTCACTTTTTCTATTGTAATCATATGAGTGGATCAATAAGACAGTTGATATAAAATGCACATTAAAGGCCTGCTCTAAAATACTTCTTCATTTTTATCTTAGCTAAATGTGATTCTGTCCACTTAAAACTCAAAATATTTGGATTAAAAAAGTGCTATTAAGTCAGCAAAATGAATAATGGGATAGAGGATCACTATCATTGGATGGACTATGGTGAGCAACAAATACATCGGGTGATCAAAAAAGATCTGCTTATGTTGAGACTAGAATTCTGAGAATAGCCAGACAGGTGGATTAATCTGAAAAAGATTATCTGCTGTATTTGTCCTGAATGTACTTTGTTCCTCTTAATCTTTCTGCTTTTCTTTATCCTATTCTCTTTGCCTGGAATACATCCCATAATTTCCATTGTGAACCACAAACCCTACTTTAATACCACCTGTTTTAGTTTCCTGGTAGCTAAAACAGACACCATGCAATGGATTGGCCTAAACAACAAGAATTTATTGACTCATGATTTTGAGGTAGGAGAAGTCCATAAACAAGATGACATCAAGACAATGCTTTCTTCCAGAAGACTGTGGCATTCTGGGGCTGGCTGCCAGCAATCCTTGGTCCTGGGATCTCTGTAAAATGGCAATGCATATGGTGGTCTGTCCTGACTTCTCAGTTTCATCAACTCAAACTCCTGTTTGCTTCCTATGGCTTTCTTTCTAAAGTTTTCACTATAAGGCCTTTGGTAATAGGATTAAGACCCATCATAATTCAATTGAACCACAGCTTAACTGAAGTAACCTCATCAGAAGATCCTATTAAGTTTAAGAATATGGTTTTCTGGAATACATAGCTGCAAACCACCACACCACCTCCTTCATGAGTCCTAACTTGATCCCTCCTAGTCAAATGTCCTCTCTCCTGTCTCCAATTCTCTCAGTGTTAATATGGAGATCTCCTCTACATTATTCAAGGCTCTTCAGTTACATGTTTTGGAAAAACTAGTGAAATAATCATCAGGGATAACATACCACAGAATGGACAGGGGTGGAGTATGTCTTAGAAATGACTGGATACACGGGATTCAAACACAAAAGCATGGTCTTCTATATTGTTCCCTGTGTTTAAATACCTTAACCACATCTCTCATATTCAGAATTTGATTAACTACTGCCCCTAAGAATTTTTGAATATTTAAAATATTTGTCCTAGGAGAACTTTCTTCTAGTATTCAAAAGTATTTTATAGAATCAGTATTCAGATCACATGTTCATTTACTAAGAATGTGAAAAGATTCGATTAAACTAAAACTGACTAAAGACAGTATGAAAGGAAAAGTCCCCCTCAAGAACTATGAGCAATATGTTTGCAAACAATTAAAACCACAATATAATATCATCATTGTTATATTAATTGTGAATATAAACTCCTGCAAAAGCAAGTTTGAAAACGTGTACTATCTCTGGCTAGGGGAATCAGGGTAAGCTTCAGTGAGGACATATTTGAGCTGGGTCTTGAAGTTCAATGGTTCAATTGTTAGCAACGGTGGAGAGGGCATGCTTGACAGAAAGCAGCCTTCTTAGGTACTAAGGCTCAAAATCAAAGAGTATATTTGGAGGATGAGAACTTTCAAACCTAAGAAATCTGTGGTTAACTATCAAGATAACTATAGATATAGCAAATAGGTTTTCTTATTTGAAGTAACACTTAGGAACAAATACTATAAATAACAGATATGTTACTACTTTCAGGGCCCACCCTAACAGTGGGGCTCAACATAGCTGTTGGTTCACAAAGTCTTAGGAGCATTTATTGGCCTTATGCTATCCAGAGATAACTTGAAAGTAGATTTTAATTACAGCTATGAGACTGAAATATTTTTATTTAAGTTCTCAGGTGAAAATATATTGAAGGTATTTGTCCCTTTTTTAAAAAATGTTTTTATAATTCTGCAATTTCTAGTCTTCATAACAATGACATCTTACAATGAACAGCTAGAGTCATTAAGAAAGGAAAGGTAACTTCAGGAATTTGCTTTTTAGGATTTTCCTTTTTTGACATCCTATAGGTCATACCATTGACAATAAATTCAATGATTTTACTCATTCCAGACACCTAAATATGCCATAAAATTATAAATCCAGGTATATCTTATCAATGCCCAGTACCATTACAACAGTACTATCAAGACACTTCCATTTCATGTATCGAATGAGGAAATCTAGATTTCCTCTAAGAAATCCATTCACATTTGAGATATGGACAAATGCAAAATGATGCAAAACAAAGATCATTATGAAAACATTGACTCATTCATGGCAATGTGGGAAAACAGGGAAATATGAAGAGGAAAGCTGATTAAAAAATGTTTTCTCTTCTAAGCAGATCACACCGATTACATTTGATCAATGTCCTCAATACCTTTTATTTTGCTTCATCAAGCCCTAATATAAACACTATTAGCTGGTTTTCATTTGTCTTTGGGAAGACTTATTAAGAAATCACATTGTATACAACTGTTCTGAGGATTTAAAAATATGTATTTGGCACTCGTTCTGTTAATTTATATTTAGTTAATATTAACAATGTTACAATTTTGGCATAAGTAGAAAAAAAGTCTTGAAGTAAACAGGTAGCAAGAGTAATCTCTCAGTATTATGAACCAGAATATTTTAATACAATGGGTCATTATAGTTTCTCATTTCCTATTTCTCATATCATTAAGAAACAATATTTTTGCAAAGCAGAATTTGATTCAGAGTCCCTGTAGGAACCTATATGATTATCTTTCTACCCTTTTAATTTCCCAGTTTCCAAAATCGTTTCCATTCCTCAAATTCCTGTGAAAATTTATATGGGTCAGTTGACTTTCTCAAATATTCTGGTAGAAAGGATTTCTGAATATTGCTACTTAATTCATTTTGTTGCATTAAATGAGTATTCTGAACTTTCAACAACCAATTTTATCTGATAGAATTTGAATTTTTTAAGCATACAGCCAATAACCACCTTAGTTTTATATGTACTTTACTTTCTTAGTATGGTGCCTTATACCGAGTAAAAACTTCAGAAATATATTACTTGAATACAATTTAGTGCTCATTGATATAATTAGTACATTTGTCATTATATGGAGCTGGTAAAATGAATTTATTTAATGCATATAACAATTAATGCAACTTGCCTACTTGTTCATGGCTTTGAACTACTACTTATTTAATTGTCAAAATATTTTACTTTAATATAAGTCTGTGTGAATTTATTTTGATTAGGCAAGTCAATACAAAAGCAAAGCAAACTAAAAAAGCTTTAGCAACTTTACTCTACTGTAAAATCATCTGAAACTACCCAGTTATAATTAATGCTGACCAAAAGTAATCACTGTACAAATATTGTGTGAATTTTTCATTAACAGATGGGAACTAATACATCAGATTTCTGTCTATTAAATAGCTTAACCATTTTTTTTAAATATTGGATGGGGAGAAACTTGATATTTAAAATAAAAACAAAACAAAACAACTAAGCCTAGTCACAAATTATTTAATGCTTTGAAACGTAGTTGTTTCAACTATAAAATGGCAACAAAATACCTGTAACTTATAGGATTCTTGTTAGGGTCAAACAAAATTATGTATGTAGATGGAAATTATAAACTGAAAATTGATAATCAAATGTTGGTTATCACTTCACTTGGTTCATTGCAATGAGTGAATAAACATTTAGCATCAGAGTTTGACCATTTTATTCTTCCAAAATACTTACTGGTATAGACAAGTTGAAAGCCTTCTTCTGTCCCTTCAGAATCAGAATTGAATTCTAGCCAGAGCTGGTTTGAAGTACTACTGAGTGTCAATCCTCGCATAGATGCACCAGTAAAAGCACCTAGTAGATGAGTGGTTTTATCTTTCCCATCATAAATCTGCAAAATATATTTATAATGAAAATGTAAATGTTCAAATAATAACCAATTCAGAGCATGTATTTATATCTAGGAAGAAGATCAAATCATTACATGTTTCCCAAGGATAATTAAATATATTAGTTCCTACAAATACCAGGTTGAGAACGTTAGAAATCACAAGGATAATTTTAAAATTCCAAGCTCAGTAGACTCTAAGTAATGCTCTTGCTCATCCTATATAACTTTTCTTCTTATAAAAACAATAATTTTTATGGTAGACAATTTAAAATTGAGAACAGCAACAGGAAGATTGGACTCCAGGGTGTTTAGTTTGTTTGTTTTTCTGCAACTTTCTCAAGGGGAACAAACATCTGTTTTCCTCTAACATGATAAGTATAAAGCACACTTGTTTCTTGTGCAGTTTCTCTAATTTATCCATATTCCTTAACTTGTTTCATTTTGACATTTTAAAAATATTAAATTAAAAGTGTACTAAATGTTTTTAGAAGTTAATTGAACAGGGCAAAAACATACCAAGCCAAAATTAATAAGCTCCCTAAGTAGCTTTCCATCATTTTCATCTTTCTCAAGGTTTAACTTCTCTCCATACTCATATATCATAAAAAGTATAACTAATATGGAAGGGGCAATGTCAGTTTTTATAAAAAATGGACTCTTGGTGTATGCATTATACTTTAATTTGCTTTTCTGTTATCAACACATTATAGACATCCTTTCAGATCAGTAGATATAGACCCATTTGTGTGTGTGTGTGAGCTATGCAATGTTTCATAAAATTACACTATCACAGTTTATTTTACCATTCCAAAGTTAGTGAGACTCAGGCTTTTTGCTACTGCAAACAATGCTGAAATAAACACTTTTACATATAATCTTGAGTTTTTTGGTACTTGTATTTCAATAAGAAAGTTTTTAAAATATGGGATTGCTGAGCTAAAATTTAAATGTTCCTGTGTTTCCAGATAATTTTCCAAAAGTATGTAGGAATTAATCATGGGATTTGCCAGCAATGCCTTAAGCCATGCATTCTCAATGATGTTATTATCTCCAAAGGAGAAAAATTGTTATTTTTAAGTTGAGGGAATAAAAATCTCAGATATTACAATGATTTGTGGCCCACCAAGGACCAACTTTACCTGACAAAATCTTATTCCATAGTACTTCGTTATACTGGAGGTAGGGAGTTAGGGAGGTAGATAGGATGGAGGCTCCTTGGGTGGATGATAATAAAAAGAAAAACAATTGAGAAACACTGCTTTAATTTATGTGCCTTAAATTATTTGTTCCTTGCTCCAAATAGAGTAGACATTGTTACCTAAGAGTAGGCATTGTTACTTAACTCTAATCCAGTGCTGTTTCTATTGCACCAGTTTTTGCCCAAAAGTGATGCTCATTGCACTGATGCTACCTTTAAGATTACTTTTAATTGGTATACAATGGAACTTTTTATTATTCCAATATTTATTAATCTGTGTGATACATTATTCTGTGTATGTTGCTGAGTTTAACTTGACAACATTTATTTAGAATGTTTTTCTGTGATTTATAAATAAAACTCGTACATATTTTTCTTTTTTTCAAATTATCTTTATCAGGTATTAATATTAAGCTTTTACTAATTAATAAGGTCAGTCGGTAAATTTTCACTCTATTTCTAATATCTGGATCACATAAATAAAATAGTAAGCCTTTTTTCTATTGGAAGACTTAAGATTTTCTTCAGCTCAAGGAATAGTTCAATTTTTGGTTATTGAATTACTCCTGGCATATTTGTTCCCTTTATTTTCTACCTGGATTGCCTATTATTTGTAGATTAAGTTTCCAAAACTGTATTGCAATTTTCTTGTAAATTGTTGTAAATTTTCTTGTAAATTTGTCTTGTAATTTTCTCTGTATTGTGAAAAATTCTTCCACTGAATCTTCCATATTAACTGTTAGGTTTTCAGCAGTGACTGATTTCTTTTCTGGTCTTCTATTAACACCTTAAATTTTAAAATCATGGGTTAGTTTCTGAAAGTAATTTTTCATACTCTAATTGCATTGTCAAGATTTTTTTATAACTTTAAAAATTATTACCAAACAATTTTAAATTTTAATGCTTCCATAGTGTGAATTGAATGTATATCGCCTGTATTAGGTATTTAAGTCTTTTTTTTCATCAGGTTACTGAATTCCCTTTGGAACATTGTTATTTATCTTTAGTCATTTTTTTTTAACGTTCCCCTGTTGTCTATGCGGGTCATCAGATTGTTAAATCTCTTAAACAGTGGCAAAGCAACAGTCTGCGAAAGTCCCAGAAATTTCTGCTTTTGTAGGTCAGCAGTGACCGGACAAGAATTACCCTTCTGCTTAATTATGGGAAAGGAGGATCTTCTATTAAGTAAAAAGTGGCAATCTGTCTCCACCTCTCAGACATATAAGTGCAGTTTTCTCCATTTAAGATCAGCAAATTTAGGCAGTCCCTTCTAAGACCACCTGGATTATTAGCAGAAGGTTAAAAGCACCTTTTTAAGGGAATTTACAGATTTCTGCTTGATGATTCCCCTTAGGGATCTATTAGATCTGGGTCCTCAGATAAGGTTTACAGACGAGTCCTCTTTTCTCTGGCTTGAGCTCTAAATCCCGTGGCACATAGAGTGGTGACTGGCAGGGTTTTAGTCTTCATGCCATAATCTCCATCAGCTCCCTCCCCCATTCTTTGATATGGACAACATGCAATGATCCTACTTAAATGCTATGAAGATAATGATTTTATGCAACATACTACACAAATGCAGCTTTATTTCAAGGTCCCTAGTATCTTCTTCAACCTACATTACTGTAAAGCCTCTTCTACATAAAAATTCTCGAGTTTCCAATAAGGACCCTCCCGCTCTCTTCCTTAGTGATTGGGAGGACCTACAGCCTCATATGCATTCTCTAGGCTCCACTGGCCTATCTACTTGTTGTATTACTATAGAGAGGCAGTTAAAGAGGGAGAAGAAAGGTATGAGAGTCTTAAGCTCAAGTCAACATGGTCCTTGCATCCCTAACAGCAAATATTACTGGACTTTCTTTTGTTTTTTAAAGATCTTTTTGCCAATAATTCCTTTTAAATGTGTGCTGGCCACATAAAGAATACTTGGTTATGTGGTATAATGAAAAACTTGGCTGGTCTTCATCTCAGTTCCTGGGGAAGTAACCTTTGAATCTTTGGGATTTTCTGTGATAGGAGTTTCTTTTGCTCTTGGTGGGCCCAGGACTACGACTGATACTTACAGCATGGAACCAGCCATACCTGCAGCCTAAGGTGGGGGCCAGCTCCACTAGAAAGACCAACCATGTGATTAGGGAGTTGGGGCTTTGAATCATGTCACATCAACCTACCTCGCTGACCCGTGAGAGGAGAAGGGAGCTGGGGATTGAGTTCAACCATGTGGGCAGTGATTCCATCAATCATGCCTACATAATGAGATGCTATATAAACTCAGGACACCTAAAGTTCCAGTGAGCTTCCATGACTGATAAAACACATCCCTGAACCAGGAAGGTGACATATTCTGACTCCATGTGGAGAGAACATGAATTCTTGTATTTGAGACCTTACCAAACCTCACTTTCATCTTTTTGCTTCTTCTTATCTGTATCCTTTCACTGTAAGAAAGCTATAATTATAACACTTTCAGTGAATACTATGAGTTGTTCTGGTGAATTATATAAGCAAAGGGGAATGGTGAGAACTCCCAATTTGTAGCCAGTTGGTCAGAAGTACAGGTGGCCTGGGCCTCTGAACTTGGGACTGGGGAGAGAAGGACAGTCTTGTAGAGGATTGCCCTTAATCTGTGGAGCCTGGTCTAACACAGAATATGTGGAGTCAGAATTGAATTGATTGTGTTACTGCAGTATTTGCAATTGGTGTCAAGACTGTGCTATTGTAGTTGTTGTAGAGGTTTTTGATACCTTTACAGGGTATTAGATAGAGGGCTGTATAGACAAATTTCCTAAAATTATAAGAAAGTAGCTTGAATCTCTGGAGGAATTTAATTTATTATACAAATAAATTTCTATTTCAGTTATTAGCAAGAATTTATCTGTTTTCGACAAAACTTAACCAAACATTGAAGTTTATTAGTCAAACTTTTTTTTTGTTTGCATGTTGGTTGTTTTGTTTTGTTTTTTTTTTTTTGTCTGATTACTTAAGACTGAATTTTTCATTTCTTAAGAATAGTATGCATCAGGGATAATTCAGAGTCAAGAGAACATTATTTGGGGGAAACATAACTACTTTGCGTCTGTGAATTTCGAATGTGTGATATTCTCAGATGCCTGCCTTTGAATATATTTATTTTATGGCATAATATATTAACTAGTTTTATTTTTTTATTATTATTATTTTTTTAAAGATTTTATTTATTTATTTATTCATCCATCCCCCCCTTGCTGCCCGTGCTCGCCGGGTCAGCCAACCACGCCGTGCGGCCGGGCCCGCCCCCACCAGGAGGCCCCGGGAACCGAACCTCGGGGTCTCCCATATGGCAAACGGGAGCCCCACCGATTAAGCCACAGCCGCTTCCCATATTAACTAGTTTTAAATCCTGTGGCAAAAGCTACATATTCACAGCCAAACCATTTAACCAGCAAATCCAGTGGATCTTATTTATGGTTAATATTATCAAGGAAGCTCCCCCAAAATAGGTATTTTCCTTTTATTCTCAATATTTCTCACCTCTATAAAAGTCATTACAACGGAAAATATAAATAATTGTTTCTTGGATTTTTCTAGTTCTGGTTTTGCATGTGAATTTATTGTGAGAACTTTCATTCTATCAAAACTGTCCATTAAAAGGGAAATATAAACTAAGATACTAATGAATAAAAATGGGTTGAGGAAATTTGTTTTTAATTTAAAAAGTGTCTCTCCTTATGCTTTGTTCCTCAAATGTTCAGTGGCAATGAAAAGCTAAAGTTCAAAATTTTATTGATAAATAGCCTAAATCATTATCCATATATAAAAATCAGTTCTATATATAACAATGTAAAAAATAAAATAATTAAAGAAACAATTTTTCCCAGGCAATGTGGAAGGTGTTGAATAGGTGTGGAAATACAAAAATAGTAAGACATCATATTTGACTTGCCAGGGATTAAAAAAAATTACCCTGATATTATTTGTCACTTATGAGACATATTTATATTGATTCTATTTTTAAAGCTAAATGTATACATTTTTCTTATTCTAAAGAACCTTTCTTTAAGAAATACTTTTAAAAATAAATGATCAATGAAATGAAAGGCATGAAAAAGAGCTAATATATTCAGAAAAAAGAAATCTTAAACTCAGCTGGGAGGAGCTAATTAGTACCAAAGCCCACTAAATAGAGTTTATTTAACAATGTAAAGCCAAAAGATAGAAAACAAATAATTCCGAATTTCTTAACAATTACACAGAAGGGCTACTATATGCATCAGAAATAAAAGGTAGCTAGTTTTTTCTGTGAAATTTTGCAAGCATGCATAAAATTATTAACTAAAAATAAGAAGATAGAGTTAATTAAGAAGCTTTTAAAAAAGAAAAGAGTTTACAATAATGAGTAAGTGAATGCTGTTAAACTTTAAATAAAATTCTT
Organism: Tolypeutes matacus; assembly: GCA_026826555.1. Lineage (NCBI taxonomy): Eukaryota > Metazoa > Chordata > Mammalia > Cingulata > Chlamyphoridae > Tolypeutes > Tolypeutes matacus. The sequence goes on from JAKSZT010054489.1 coordinate 3,495,976, forward strand.
AAAATGGATTCAAATCTATTACTTGGAAACATAAAAGCATTGAAGGAAAAGTATTGTATTCAAGACAAATTGCCTTTAAATTGACTATGAAAGTAAGCATAATATAAAAAAAAATCAAGAAAAAATAAATAAAATAGGCCTTTTATTCAAAAATATGATACAGTACCTAGTGATTTAATGGGTCTTCTTAGAACTTTTATTCGAGATTGTTATTTCTCATAGTTCATTCTAATTAAGGGCCTGGTGAAGGAGGACTGATCATTATGTCAAGACCTTGATATTGATTATTGTACTTATGAAACTTTTCTTGTGAAAATGAAACTTAGCCTAATATTATATATTGCCTAAGAGTTACCTCCTAAAAGCCTCTTTGTTGCTCAAATGTGGCCTCTCTCTGAGCCAAACTAGCATACAAACACACTACTTTCCCCTTGGTTTAGGACATGACTCCCGGGGATAAGCCTCCCTGGTACCAAGGGATTATTACCAAGCACCAACTAGCAATGCACCTGGAAAAAGACCTTGACCATAAAGGGGAAATGGTAAATACAAATTATTTTTTATGGCCAAGAGATTTCAAAGTGAGTTGGGAGGTCATTCCAAAGGTTATGCTTATGCACGTCTCAGCAGGATCTCAATGACTGCCACAGTAAATAGTGCCTCAAACAGCAGGGCTCCTAAGGGCTCTAGAGGCATCCAGACATTATAAGCAGGGCAGACAAGCTCAGGAATTTGGCACCCTGTCAGTGGGCTTTACTTGTAATTTATGCTCCCCAATGTAACAGAGTTAGACTCATTTATAGTTTCCTTACACATGGCTCTTCTGTCACTTTTATTTGAAGCTATAATTAGCACTATACTTGATAAATATATGTCCCAGAGACTTAAATCTTTGGTCCGTTCATGTGTCAGTTGAGCCCTGAATCTCAGCAGATTTGCAACACCTACTCTCCAGTTCACTGGCCCTACCCAGGACAACCAATGAGGAGTTGATGATGGACAATGCCCATCCCAAGGAACAGAGAATGTCTGCAACTGCAAGCAAGATAATTCCATCCATCTGCCCCATGGGATCTAAGCTCCCTCTCAATTAGAAGCACAGTGGGCATCACCATCCCAAATTCCTCAAGATTGTGGAATGAACAATGGATTAAAATAGATTTATTATTATTCTATTATAGACTTATTATTATTCTAGCAATGGAAGAATTTTTATCATTGATGTAAAGGCAGAGAGAGAGAGGGAAAAAGAGGTGTAATATAGGGGCATTTTTGGAATATAGGAATTGTCCTGCACAACATTGCAATGACGGATACAGGCCATTAATATTTTGAAATAACCTACAAATTTGTGTGGGACAGAGTGTAAACTATAATGTAAACTATAGTCTTCGGTTAGTAACAATGCTTCAATATGTGTACATCAGCTGTAACAAATATACCACACTAAATGTGTGAAAGTGTGGGAGGGTGAGGGGGTGGGTCATATGAGAATCCTATATAGTTTTTATGTAACATTTATGTAATCTAAAACTTCTTTAAAACTAAAAACAAAACAAAACAAAAAGAATAAGACAACTATATAATATTATATTATTTGGTAGGAAAGGAGCAAATTTTGTTTCTTACAGAATAATTTTCAGTTACTTATCATCTAATTTATACAATGAAGACTTTAATGTCAAATATGGAACTTCAGGTTGGCTTAAAAATTAATGTTATGAGAGGCATCTAGACCTTCTATAATGTTAATGGGATACTTACAAGACTAATTTTTAAAACAGGTTGCAATTCATATAGTTTTTTTCCAGAAAGTCCTAGAAGTTAATATTGACGTTTCAATTATAAAACCTTTTGTTATTAATCGACTTTGAAGTTAGTTATGGCATATAGACCCTCTTAGATCTATCAGATCAAATCCTATTTTGATAAAATGCTTGGCAACACTCAAAACTATTGTTGTTGTGAATGATATAATAAAGACATGATTAGAAGGTAAATTCTCTGTTTTTTCTCTAATGAATTAGCAAGTAAAGTGTTATTTGATCCCAAGAGCAGAAAGTGAATAAAAAATAAAATCAAAAGAGAAATTACACATGCACATACATATAGTCATACAAATATCCAAAATATTTCTTGTCCTAGGAGTTATAATTTTCAGTTTTGTTCATTTGTTTTATAATTTGATTTGGAAATTTACAAGAATTTTTCTAATAAGATGACTGAGATGTCAAAGTTTGAATGAAAAAGAAAGAAAAACTTCTAAAATGGCTGATCAAAAAGGGTTTTATCCTGAAATTTATGTTTTCTCCAGAGATAATATGAAACAAAGCAGAGAACTCCTTTGTTTTATATTAATTCAATTAGTTTAAGTTTAATAAAATTTAAAAATAACTGGCATGTTTTAGTGAGGGGTTTGGGGGCACAACAAGGAGGCATTTTTTCAGGGGCATTAGTTTTGTGGTAGTATAGGTCTGGATTTCAGTGTTAACTTTACCATTAAAGCTGTATGGCATGTCACAAATCATTTCACATCTCTCAATGGGAGAGGTTGAAGCGGGATATAAGGTCCAACACTGGATACCATAAAAGTGGATATTTAGATAGTGCTTTCAAGGAGAGAGTTAACAAAGAATTACCTGTGAACAACCTGAAGCAGAGTTGGCAGATATGTGTGGTGGGCCTATGAGATCACTGGTGAGCTTGAAACTGTTTAACAATCAGATCCCAAACAAACAAATAAAACCAGTGAATGTATATATCCATATAAATGTTTTAAAAATATATTTTATTGATATACAGGTTTGCAAATGGGCAGATAGTAAATACTATAGACTTTGTAAGCTATACAGGCTTTGTCACACTACTCAATTCTGCCATTATAGAGCAAAAGCAGCCATAGACAATACATAAATGAATGGGCATTTACAAAAACAGTGTCAGGTTAAATTTGGCCCATGGGCTATAATTTGAAGACAACTGAATTAAGGGATCATCGTAGCATGCAAATTATAAATAATAATTAATTATGCTATATTCTTTTTTCTTCCAAGTAAATTTTTATTTTTGTAAGATATTCTCAAGCCAGTATAGTACAATCCTCCAACTAGCATAAAACAATCTTATTTTTTAAATGTATAAATAACACCATGTATCTCAACTTAAAGAAGAAAATTGCATGTTCTTTATTGTAAATTCCATATTGCCAATTGTTTCTTAGGGAATGTTTTCATTGATTTAATCCAAAATTTTTGTATCTGCAATTTATAGTTGCAACTAATAAACAAGAGTAGTCCCTAAATAAATATTGCTTGATTTGTTTTAATAACAAGTAAAAGTGAAACATCAAAAACAATATTATGCCAGAACTTCACTGATTTGTCAATTATGTGAGCAACTTCTTTGCTAAATTAAATAATTCTTGGATACTAGAAAAAATATTTCCTCAAATTTTAGTTCTACTCACAATATACTATCTACAGACACATTTCTACATTTTCTCCCTTACTTTCTTAAGTCTAGACAATGAACAAAAGAATAAATCAAGATCTGATTTGTTGTGTTTGCCAATATCAGTGGTGACTTGGCATTATGGCCAATACCAAGTTACCAATGTGATATCACTGAATATGAAGTTGGGAAGAGTTGGGAAGAGGCATGGCATTACACAGTATTTCCACAATAAAATACAATACTCATAAATAAACTAAAAAGCACAGATAATAGTCTAATGTAGTAAAACAAGTAGGAGGTAAAACATTGATTATCTTTGTTTTTAATATAATTTTTTGTAAGTTTATGTAATTTAATATTTAATAATAGCTGTATTTAACAAGTGGTTCTCAAAATTCCTGAAAATTTAAAAATAAACTGTCATGAGTCTGTGTAAAACAACACTGGCATACCACTGCATGAGGTATACTCCCCAAATCTTACAAAATGGATAGAAAAGAAACTTGAAAATAACACATCTTAGAAATGTTTTTTGAAAGTCAATAACTGGAGGAGGGGCAAGATGGCAGGAGAGTAAGGAGCTCCAAGAGTCAGGCATTCTACAGGGCAGTTAGAAATCACCCAGAGCTATCTAAAGCACCAGTTTGGGAACCCCAGTAGATCAGAAGAACATCATGCAACATCCTTGAAAGTATGGAAGGAGGAGACTGTCCATCCGCAGAGAAGATTCATGAGTAGAGCACTCCACTGGGTGGAGGTGGATGCCTACAGCACAAGCTGCTTTGCAAGCTATTCTGGGGCAGGAGTTGGAAGCTTTATTTCCCATTAACAGGGGAGGAAGAAACAGTTGGTGCCACTTCAGCTACTGATGAGTAAACTCAGCTTGCTAAAGTATAATCCTCAGAACAGTTAAAGTTTGAACCTATCCAAGTTGGAAAGAGGCCAGTAGCCGACATTTTAACTCTACCTCCAGCATGAGGGGAAGCTGGGCTGACTGAAAATCATGGTGAGGTTAGGAACTGGCTTCTTAGATTGGATTGCAGCCCTAACCTAGGCTCCAGCCCCACTTCTGGCAGTGAGGAACCTGGGGGACCTGCACCAGGCTCTCATGACAACTGCAGCATGCAGACACTTTTGGCTTGCAAGAACTTGGTTGTTGGGCACCTGTGACTCCACCTCCACCCCCAATAGGACAAGAGAGGGACTGTATTTCCCTAGCCTCTCTGGGTAACTGCAGGTGCTTTTGAGCAACATAGAATTGTTGGAAACCTGTAGCTCCATCCCTGCCCCCAAGTAGGATAGGAGGGGAGCTGGGTTTCCTCAGCCTTTCCAGGCAACAACAGGCACTTTTGGCATATATGGACTGAACTGTTAGGTGTCAGTGGTTCCATTCCCCCACTTAAGGGCAGAAAGGACAGTACTCCCTCAGCCTCTCAGGGCAAGTGTATTCACTGCAGGTGTATTCACCCCACATGGATTAAATTGTTGGGCACAACAGAGGGTCCATCCTCACCCTGGTGGGGGAAGGGGGGTGGCAGTGCTATATCAGTCCACCTGGGCAACTGCAGTCATTTTGGACCTGCATGGGAGAGATTGCTGCCCACACCTGCAGTTCCATCCTCACCTCAGATAGGAGAAGAAGGGGTGTGAAGCTTCATCTGTCTCTTTGGGCAACTACAGACAGTCTTGCCCAGCACAACCTGGATAATTACACATGGTTGTGGCTCTGCCCTTACCCCTGGCAAAGGAAAAAGGTGGGAGAAACTTCATCAATTCAGCTACCACAGCTTACAGCACCAATTACATCCTCAGCTCTTACTACACAACCAGAAAGGGAGAAAAGGCTTACAGCACCAACTACATCCTCAGCTCTTACTACACAACCAGCAAGGGAGAAAAAGCAAGAAAACCCTAAACAAAGAGAGAAACTGCACCCAGAATAAATACATCTAGTAAGCCCAATGTCAAGACACCAACAAAAAATTACAATCCATACTAAGAAACAGGTAGATATGATGCAGATAAAGGAACAAGATAAGCCTCCAGATGACATAAAGGTATTGAGGCAACTAATCATAGATGTTCAAACAAATCTCCTTAATAAATTCAATGAGATGGCTAAAGAGATTGAGGATATTAAGAAGTGCTGGGTAAGCACAAAGAAGAATTTGAAAGCATACATAGAAAAATAGCAGATCTCATGGGAAGAAAAGGTGCAATAAATGAAATTAAAAATACACTGGAGGGGGCGGATGTGGCTCAAATGGTTGGGTGTCCGTCTGCCATATGGAGGGACCTGGGTTCCATCCCCGGGACCTCCCAGTAAAATTAAAAACATATATATAGAAGGCGCTGCCAGACTCTGTGTGCCGGTGAGCCACCAGGCCCCGCAAGCCATGCAGCAAGATGATGACGTAACCAGAGAGAGACGCAGGGGAGAGACAAGACGAGATCTTGCTCCAAAAGCTCTGAAAACCAGGAACCGAGGTGGCACAGGTGGCAGAACACCTCTCCTACATCAGAGGTCTCCAGGACTGAATCCTGGTGAAGACTGGAGGAGGAGGACGAGAAGAGATGGCAGGAAACAGACACAGAGAATTGCCCATCGAATGGACACAAAACAGCAAATGGGGAAGGGGGGGTTTAAAGTGGATAAAGTAAATAAATAAATCTTAAAAAAAAAAAAATACACTGTAGGCATATGACTGCAGATTTGAGGAAGTAGAAGAAAGGATCAGTGAGCTTGAAGACCTGGCTTCTGAAAGCAAGCATACAAAAGATCAGATGAAGAAAAGAATGGAAAAAAATTGACCAGGGTCTCATGGAACTAAATAACAGCAAGAGACATGGAAGCATACATGGCATGGGTGTCCCAGAAGGAGAAGAGAAGGGAAAAGGAACAGAAGAAATATTTGAAGAAATAACAGGAGAAAATTTCCCAACCTTATTGAAAGACATTGATATCCATGTCCAAAAGCAAATGTACCCCCAACTGAATAAATCTGAATAGAGCTACTCCAAGACACATAGTAATCAGAATGACAAATGCCAAAGACAAAGAGAGATTCTGAGATCAGCAAGAGAAAAGTGATGTGTGAAATATAAGGGATATCCAATAATATTAAGTGCCAATTTCTCGCCAGAAACCATGGAAGTAAAAAGGCAGTGATATGATATATTTAAGATACTGCAAGAGAAAAACTGCCAACCAAGAATCTTATATCCAGCATATATATGAGGGCATGTTTAGCATATTCACAGGTAAACAGAAACTGAGAGAGTTTATAACAAAGGACAGGCTTTATGGGAAATACTAAAGGGAGTGTTACATCCTGAAAAGCAAAGATGGGAGAAAGGGGCTTGGAAAAAATGAAGACTGCATCAATAACAGTATATCAAGCAGCCAAAGGGGTGCTGATCCAAAGTACCAGAAATCTGCTGGCTTTTATAAAGGGTATTTATTAGGGGCTAAAAGCTTACAGTTACAAGGTCCTAAAGTGCCCAACTCAAAGTTACATCCTTACCAAATTCTGTTGCCACATTTTGAAGTAAGATAGTGGGCAATGTCTGTGAGGGTTCGGCATTCCTCTTCCCTCTTAAGGCTCTGTGGGTCCAGCTTCTTCTGATTTCAGCTGTAAGCTGGCATAGGGCTCGTCTCTCTTCCCCCGACTCATTTCTTTCCAGGCTCAGCTGCTCTGTTCTCTTCACAAGGTCAGATGTAAACTATCAGGTGAATGGCTCATCCCTCTTCCTAGGGCCTCTGCTGTGTCTATGGAGCTGTCTCTCTTCCTTTATGTACCTTCTCTTTGTATCTACTTCTGTGTTCTTGATTGAGCGCCCATTTAGATAGCCCACCATGGGGACGAAGACTCAACTCTGAGTTTCCTTAATGAATCAAAGCCTTAATCTTAACAAAATTTAATCATAACATCTCAGCTGAATCTAATAAAATCAAAAGGTATCACACCCCGAAGAACAGACCAGTTTAAAATCATAATCAACATATCTTTTTGGAATTCATAAATAATATCAAATTGCCACAAATAGTAACTAAAATTGCCAAAAAAAAATAGTGAAAATAAAATATGACAAATAAAAACCCAAAGGTCAAAATGGGTGAAACAAGAACTACTTTTACAAAAATAACATTAAATGTTAATGGATTAAACCCCCCAATCAAAAGACACAGACTGGCAGAATGGATAAGAAACTATGAGCCATCTATATGCTGTTTTCAAGAGACTCACCTTAGACCCAAGGATATCAATAGATTGAAAGTGAAAGGCTGGAAGATATTCCACACATGCAGTAAACAACAACAAAAAGGCTGAAGCAACTTTCCTTATAATGTATGAAATAGACTTTAAAAGTAAAACTGTTATTAGAGACAAGGAAAGATATTATATATTAATAAAAGGGGCAATTCACCAAGATGAAACAATAATAAATATATATGTACCTAACCAGGATGCCCTAAGATACATGAGGCAAACACTGGCAAAACTGAAGGGAGGAATAGATGTCTCTACAATAATAGTTGGAGACTTCAATACACCACTCTCAGCATTGGATAGAACATGAGGGCTGAGGTTCAACAAAGAAACAGAGAGCTTGAATAATATGATAAATGAACTAAACCTAATAGGCATATAAAGAACATTGCACCCCAAAACAGCAAGATATACATTATTTTCAAGTGCTCATGGATGTTTCTCCATGATAGACAATATGTTGGGTGACAAAGCAGATCACAATAAATTCAACAAGATTGCAATTATAAAAAGCACTTTCTTATATCATAATAGAATAGAGTTGGAAATCAACAAGTGGCAGAAAAAAGGAAAATTCACAAATATATAGAGATTAAACAACACACTCTTAAATAATCAATGAGTCAAAAAAAGAAATTTCCAGAAAAATCAGTAAATATCTCGAGATAAATGAAAACAAGAACAGCAAATATCAGAACCTCTGGGATGCAGCAAAGGCAGTGATGAGAGGGAAATTTATAACTCACAATGCTTACAGTTAAAAAGAAGAAAGAGCTAAAATCAATGACCTAACCACACAGCTGGAGAAACTAAAAAAGAACAGCAAACTAATCCCAAAGCAAGTAGAAGGAATGTACTAAAGATCAGAACAGAAATAAATGAAATTCAGAACCAAAAACAATAGAGAGAATTAACAGCACCAAAAGTTGGTTCTTTGAAAAGATTAACAAAATCAACAAAACCTTAGCTAGACGGACAATGAAAAAAAGAAGATACAGATAAATGAAATAAAAAATGAAAACGGGGACATTACTACTGACCCCACAGAAATAAAAGAGATTATAAGAGGATACTATGAACAACCATATGCCAAAAAACTAGACAATGTAGATGAAATGTAAAAATTCCTAGGAATGTACAAACAACATACAATGACCCTAAAAGAAATAGAAGACCTCATCAAACAAATCACAAGCAAAGAGATTGAAATAGTCATCAAACAACTCCCAAAAATGAAAAGTCAAGGACTAGATGGTTTCACAGTTGAGTTCTACCAAGCATTTAAGGAAGATTTAATATCAATCTTACTCAAGGTCTTCTAAAAACTGAACAAGAAGGAATGCTACTGAATTCATTCTATGAAGTCACTGTCACCCTAATACCAAAGCCAGTTAAAGATGTTATGAAAAAATAAAATTACAGACCCATTTTTCTAATGAATATGGGTGCAAAACTCCTCAACTAAATACTTGCTAATTGCATCCAACAACACATTAAAAGAATTATTCATCATGATCAAGGCAGTTTTATACCAGGCATGCAAGGGTGGTTCAACATAAAAAAATTAATCTGCAAAATACACCACATTAGATGTCAACTCTACTCAAATTGATATTCATATTCAATGCAATCCCAATAAAAATTCCATCAGTATTTTTTAAACAAATGGAAAACACAATTATCAAATTTATTTGGAAGGTTAAGGGGCCCAAAATAGCTATAAACATCTTAAAAAAGAAAAGCAAAGTTGGAGGACATCACTTCTGGACTTTAAATCATATTACCTAGCTACAGTGATAAAAACAGCAGGGTATTGGAATAAAGATAGACACATAGACCAATAGAACCAAACTGATGGTTCAGAAACACATCCTCACATCTACAGACAAGTGATTTTTGACAAGCTTATCAAACCTACCTAGCTGGTGCAGAACAGTCCATTCAACAAATGGTGGTGGGAGACTTGATATCCATAACTAAAAGAAAGAAAGAGGACCCCTATCTCACACCTTATACAAAGATTAACTCAAATTAGATCAAAGACCTAAATATAAAAGCAAGAACCAGAAAGCTCCTAGAAAAAAATGCAGGAAAATACCTTCCAGACCTGGTGGTAAGTGATGCCTTCTTAAACCTTACACTTAAAGCAGGAGCAATGAAAGAAAACATGGATAAATGGGCCTCCTCAAACTTAAACACTTTTGTGATTCAAAGGACTTTGTCAAGAAGGTAAAACAGCAGCCCACTCATTGGGAGGAAATATTTGGAAACCACATATCTGATAATGGTTTGACTTCCATTTTATATAAACAGATTATAGAACTCAACAATAAAAGAGCAAGAAATCCAATTTAACAATGGGCAAAAGATTTAAATAGACATTTTTCCAAAGAGGAAATGCAAATAACCAAAAAGCACATGACAAAACGTTCCATATCACTAACTATTAGGGAAATGCAAATCAAAATTACAATGAGATATCATCTCACACCATGTAGAATGGCCATTATTTAAAAAAAAACAAACAGAAAACAGTAAGTGCTGGAGAAGATGTGGAGAAATAGGAACACTCCTTCACTGTTGGTGTAACATAAATGATGCATAAAAAATATACAGGATTCCTATATGCTCTACCCCTACCCCTACCCCACTCTCCCACATTAACAATATCCTTCATTAATGTGATAAATTTGTTACAACTGATGAACACATATTGAAACATGGTTACTAACCATGGACAACAGTTTACATTATAGTTTACACTCTGTCCCATACAATTTTGTAGGTTATGACAAAATATACAAGGACTGCAATGTCATGCAGGAAAATCCAATGTTCCAAAAATGGTCCCTTATTATATCTATCCTTCCCTCTCCCATCTCTCAGAACCTCTGGTGGCCTTGATCAAAAGGAGGAATTGGTAAATACAAATGAATTTTTATGGCTAAGAGATTCCAAAGTGAGTTGAGAGGTCATTCCAGAGGTTACACTTATGCACGTCTCAGCAGGATCTCATTGAATGCCTCGGTAAACTGTGCCTCAAATAGTGGGACTCCTAAAAGCTCTAGATACATCCAGAAACTATAAGCAAGGCAGACAGTTCAGGAATTCGGCACCCTGTCAGTGAGAATTACTTTGGAATTTATGCTTCCCAGTGTAACAGTTAGACTCATTTATAGTTTCCCTACACATGGCTCTTCTGCCCCTTTTATTTGAACCTATAATTAGCACTATACTTGATAAATATATGTCCCAGAGACTTCAATTTTTGTTCTGTTCATGTGCCAGTTGAGCTTTGAATTTCAGCAGAGTTGAAACACTTACTGCCCAGTTCATTGGACTCATCCAGGACATCCAACGAGGAGTTGATGATGGACAATGCCCATCCCAAGGAACAGAGAAAGTCTGCAACTTCAAGCAAAATAGTTCCATCCATCTGCCCCATGGGATCTAAGCTCCCTCTCAGTTAGAAGCACAGTGGGCATCACCATGCCCAAATCCTCAAGATTGGGGAATGAACAACGAACTAAAGTGGACATTTTTATTCTACTGTAGACTTACTATTCTAGGAATGGAAGAACTCTTAGTATTGAGTTGGATTCTTATTTAAGATATCTAGGACAGGACCTTGCATCTTACCCATCTGAGGATGAGGAATAATAGAACCCCAAGACGGTTTAAAATCAGAACATAAAGAGAACTTATACCTTACTTTCTATCTGGGGCCCAGGAAGGTGGCAAAACTTGTAGAAATTCATATGCCAGCAAAGAAGAGATACAAAAGAAATGGCTGTTTGTGGTAGGTAAGACCCTTAGGTTTGAGCCAGCCACACAGAGCTGTGTTGTACCTCAGCATAATGTACAGAAAACCTAAATTATTCTTAAGAGTTTGAGAGCAGAGCAAAATATGGTACCAAGAACTGGTGGATTCAAAGAGGTTTGCAGTGAGGATTTCTAAGACCATCAATGGACAATCAATTAGACTGACAACTGGAGACCAGGTAGGAAATGATATATCTCGGCAGTTGCTGCCATGAACAGATGATGCCCTACTAAATGAACTTTCCATCCCTTGATATTTGATGCCAAGTAAGAATCCCAGAATCTAGATGCAATTCCAACGTATGTGGGGGACTCTAAATAGACTAATGCAAAATTGACTGACAGTATTCTGAATTGACCTAGACTGATTTTCCTACCAACCAGCAGAAATTGAAGATAAAGATAAAAAATTAATACTGTTATAGAAAATTCTTTACTAGCTACACATTTTGTAAATTTGAATTAGTAGCTTCTGAAATATGTTCCTATTACATTAACATTCATTGAGCACTTCCAAAGTGTAGGCACTGTGAAATGTTTTATAATATCAAATAATTTAGCCATTTTTACTGACAACACTCAATGAAGGTTATTATTAATTTCATATTTTTTCAGGTGAGGAAACTTAAGTTTAGAAATAATAATTCATTTTCCAAAAATTATTAACCACTAAGTGGCAGGTCATATATTTGAATCTATTTCTACTTGACTCTAAAGTCCATGCTTAATAACTGGATTAGGTGTGTGGTGAATTCACCAGGGCATAACGTGTTTACAATTGTTAGAATACATTTGCTTATTTAACTGATTGAGCACACATGTTCTTCTAAATAATATGCCATCAACTATAATAATGAAGTTCAGAAGCTATATTTGGACAAAAAGGCCTGGAGGAGGGAGAGATATTTAAAAGTACCTGAGTCATATATAAATATAATTCACTTTTCCTAGATTAGAAATATTAACAATTGAAGTTTACTAGAAAGGAAATATGTTTCTCTTGATTTAGAGGGAAAGTAGCTGAAATGTTTCAGAAATCACTATTATTTAATAAAATTTGTTTTTTCCAGGAGAAAAGAGAAGATATTTATTGTTTACTATATAACTAGGTTCTGGAGTTATAGTAAAGTTAAATATTAAATCAAAGTCCCTGTTCTCCTGGAGCTTACACTCTAGTGGGAGGACAAAGAGTATACTATATATATAAATGACACCACACAATATTTGTCCTATGTGTCTTGCTTATTATACAGAGCATCATGTTTTCGAGATTCTTTCATGTTGCAGCATGTATGAAAAGGTTTTGAGGCAATGAGTTGTATGATCTGTCTTAGGCTTTAAAAGGATCATTACAGCTGTTGGGTTGAAAATAGACTATGGATTGGCATCAGGGAGATCAGTTGGAACCTATTTCACTAATCTATATAAGATATAATAGTGGCTTAGTCTAAGTGGCAACTTTATAGCAATGATTGGCTCTGGAAGGAATTTTGAAGGAAGAGACCACAAAATTTGCTGATGTATGTAAAGCGCAAAGAAAGAAGAGTCAAGGACAAACTCAACTTTGTCCTAGAGCAACTGGCAGAATAGAGTTTCCACTTACTGATATGGAGAAAACTGAGGGAAGAACAGATGTGGTGGGGAAAAAATCAAGAGTTTCGCTTTGGACAGGTGAGTTTGAAATGCCCATTAGGCGAAGTGGAAAGAGTGAGTACAATGTTTGATAGGAGTCTGAAGTACAACATAAGTCATAACAGGTGATTTTGTATTGTGTAGCTCTGTTAATGTATTTCAAAGCATAGATGTTTCAAAATTTAATACTAAAAAGTGGATATTAAAAGACTTTAAAATATATAGCTTTTATGTCTTTTTGCATCCCTTAAAGGTGCAATGTTAAATCCAGAACTACTCATGGGTGTGTCAATTAAATTTTCCAAACAAAGTTAAATGGCATCTAGGAAAATATCACTTAACCCACTCTCTAATCTTATGCACAAACATCAACAGTCTAAAGGTATCCATGGTACAAAAGTTGATACAAAACACATTATAAATTTCTATTGATAGATGTTTATGTATTTGTCATGTCAATAGTACAAAACATTTAAGCCAAAGTTTTTCATAGTTCACAGGGAGAAAGATTAAAATACCCACAAACTGAGGAATGGGTATAGCTCCGGTAGCTGAGTGCCTATTTAACACATACGAGGCCTTGGTTTCAATCCCCAGTACCTCCTAAAATACATAAATAAATGAATAAATACCCACTAACTAAAGAAATGGAAAATATATATATATTCTTAAATGATCATTCTGCATTGTTATTTCTTCAGTTCAGACTAGATCAGATGAAATTCCCTTCCACTTTCCATTTCAGCACTTCAAGTTAGAATAACAATTGAATTTTTTTTTTCTTTTTCTGGGGGGTGGAAGGCACTAATAGAACTGTCCCCTCATGTCTGGAAATTATTCTGTCTGTCCAAGGAGGATTTTCTTGGCTCCTTGTCAAGATGATTTATCTTCTTCTCACAAATGTCACAGATTCACAAAGAAATTTTATATAAAAATATAAATCTTTTATATTTTTATATAAAAAATATAAAAGTATAAAGCTGATGACTCAGTGTTATCTCCTCATGTGGAGGTCAATTTCTATTATTTACATTAATAGTCTGCAATCCCTGAAGAACTACAGTAAAGTATTTTGACATCTTGAACTTTCTTCATTCAAACCCTAGAACCAAAGAAAGATATTTTCATGATTCCCAAACCTGTTGGCTATCAGATAATCTGGAGAGCTTTATAAAAATTCATAATCCCAAGACCAGATAAATTGAAACAGCTTTCCTCAAATGCACTGTATCAAAAATTCCAGGAGTGGGGCCCATGGATCAAAACTTTAAAAAAATCTTCTTAGAGGAGTCATATTATCGTCTATACTTGAAACTGAAACTCACTGATATAAACTTAGTGGTGTGGTTATAAATAAATAAAGTGCTTTTACAGAAAGAAGGAGAAGAGAGAGAGGGGGAAAAAAAGAGAAAGAAAGAGAAGACAACTAGACAGAGCCTTCAAGCCTCTCTGTGAGCTCCCAGAGAGAAAGCTTATATACAGAGCTGCTGTTGTTCTTGTTGTTGCTTTCATCAGAATCTAATACAGTGTCTGTCATATAGTAAATGAAACCAATAAACAAATGCATATATAACATACATACATATAACTCCTTCTAAACCTTATTCTCCAATAAAGAATGCAAGAGAATGTCATTCCAAAGAATGTAGCCAATCTTACCAAATAAAGAAAAAATAATAATTTTTAATTCTCTCAGTCAAGGAGCAGATGGTTCTGTAATGGGCTTTTCTTTTTTCTTATTTCTTAAGCCCCAGAACCTGGTTTAAACAGAAAAGGAGAGCTCACTTTGCTGGTTTGAATAATGGAAAGTACTGAGGATGGGGACAGGTTTTTAACGAGTAGTTAGCAGTTAGCCCAAGACCTATCCGGAGAGTACTTCGGGCTTCACGATGTTTGGGAAATAATCCTTTGTCTTTTGCAGGTTGCATGTGCCTGCTTTTGCATGCCTAATTATGTCGATTTTGGTGGGTATCTTTGAATTACTAGTTGAGAGGAAGGAAGTGATTTTTAATTACCTTATACTTTGCATTGACAGAGAGACCATGAAGAGAACAAACTTGGACTGTAAAAGTCCACTCCAAACTCTCTCTCTGCAACAGCTTGCTGAAGTTATTTGAAAGTAACAGTTCAGAAAGAATCCAAGTGAGGGAAGACAAATTGGTGTGTTTATATTGTAATATTTACTATATAATCTTTTCAAGTTTGGGGAACATATATTTATTCTAGGAAAATTTTAAAATAGAAAAATTACTGGGCATATAAATTATCACTTGTGAAAGAGAAATCAATATTTAAAGAAATCACAAAAGAGCTTTAAATTGAATTTCTGCTACTTGCCTTTCTCTTTTACCACTACATTCCCTCATGTTAGCACTTACTACTGAAGACCTGACCTTCCTCAGTGTAGCACCTATCAAAGACTCATGTAACCTTTTCTCCAAATAAGTAAGGCATTAGTTGACATGGACTCAGAGGAGCATATTTCACACTAAAATGTGATTGATACCCAGAAACATTTTTAGGGCTACTTTATTTTTGAAAGGTATCATCTGTTATCCCAATGAGAGTCCCCAAAATTAAATATTATTCAATATAGAAAAGTAATAGATAAATTTCAGGAAGCACAGAGGGAGAAGAGAGAGGTACTTTCATGAAGGATTATGGCAGGTGATGGGAAGCACTTCCTGATTTTCAACTCATAAATATAAGGTTTTATTGTTGCTTGTGTGATATTGATGAATGGCTAGAGTCATATTTCTGATCTATGCATTGGTATATAATGTTTTTCCACAACCCACATGAAAAAAGTAAGCGCTGTCTCAATTCTTAAGTATAAGCATCCCATTAATCTAAATATTGACTGCAATCTAGCAAATATAACTTATTTTAAGAGACAAATCCAATAGAATGAACTGGAAGAATGTAGACAAGTTTTTTAAAGTGAATTTTTAATGCCAATTCTGGAAAAGTACAGAAAAAGGAGTGCATATTTTGGCTGTGAATTAATATTAAAATTGTATACATCTAGATGCTCTGCAGGAAATCTTTCCCAAAGTTTGTACAAATCTTAGAAAGCAGAGAGTATTGTTTGTGTTAGAGAACCAGCAACTATCATCAAAATATTATTTTTAAAAGAAGAAAATGGCAAATATTCTTTTTTTCTATAAAATGTTTGTATAACTTCAATGTGAAAAGTTTTTTTTAAAAAAAAAACCTTTGTTATTAAGGTCTCACTAAAATCTGTGAGATGGGTCACAAAGGATTAAGAGTCAAGACTGGTGAATGATAGAAACTAGTGCTTCAGATAACAAAATTAGCCCTATGGACTCTTGATTCCCACATGCAAATAGAAAGGGATAAATGCAGTAAGTTTTTTGCCTTGAAAAAGATGACTACAAAGATATAGTCAGGACTCATGTCAAGTGAGTTTAGCTAATTGGGCAAGGAATTCACAAAGAAGTTATCCACTCATATACGTCCAAATCAAAAGCCTTGAATGGGTTGAGTCAGGCCCTGGTCACCTGCATTCAGTGATCATCGTCACAGATTTCTTGGGTAAGCAAACAATCTTAACATCGCTACTTAAACAAGAATTCCCCACCTCTGCCCATCCAGGATATTTTTATTTTTTCAAAACTTGTAAAAACAAAATTATGTTGAATTTCTCATTTGGCTTAAGCAAACCTTGATAATTAAGAATAATTTATGAAATAATTTTAAAACTATATAATTATGATTTTATATTTTATATATACAAAATAGTTCTATTATAAAATATGAATTAGCAATTATAGAAATATTTGTCTGAATTATATCTCCTTAAAGCAGTAGAATTTTGATTGTTTCAAATACATGAATAACAAGAAATACTAAATCTGAATATTCTAGAATATTTGTAAAATTTGAATTTAATTCCCAGAAGTTAGCTTTTGCATTTGTATGCAGAGAGGCAAATTTATGCATGCTGTAATTGGTTCTTAATTTCCTAGACCTGTATAACATCGGGTACTACTTAAATGAATAAATATATCTACCCACACAAAATCTATATGATTATTTATTTTCACATTTGTCCACAAATCATCTATTATGAGGTGCTACCGTTGAGAAACATCAGTTTTTGTAAGAAATTAATCTTTCTAAATGACCAGATTTTAAAAAATTAATTAATAAATAAAACACTAAATGTTTATTATTGATAACATCTTTTCTTTAAAAAATTATAGATATGGATTATTAGTTTTATATGATCATAAAATATGAATTGATTTGTAGTCATAACAGAAAATAATTATTCATATATCACAAAATTAATAACTATTTAATAGAAGCCAAAATAAAATACTATATTTCTTAAAGAAATTACCATTCACAAGTTAATTATGTTTTAAATATAATATTTATTGAATATATTTGGAATGAAAGTTTTCTTATTTTGATATCATTGAAACATTTAAGTTTATATGTTATAAAATTAAAATTTACCTTTTCTTATTAGAAATATACATTGTTTGAAAATAAGATTCTTTTTCAATAAAATAACAACAGAAAAATGGGAGTTAATGCATAATTTGAATGTACGAAAGGTGGCATCAACTTATGGTTGATTTTATATACATATGCATACATATATACATATATGTATGTAATAATGTATATTTAATGACTAAAAATGATTAAAATACAAGTATGTCTAAGTTCACCTACCTTAAGAACATCTCCTTGTGCTAAGTGAAATGTTCTGGCTGAAATATTGATTCCCTTTCCTGCTTGAACCTGAATACTATAAATGCATTCATGGTTGTTTTCATAGTTGAGTGGATAATTTGGAGAGAGCAAAATTCCTTCATTATTTGTTGCAGATGCGCCACATTCAGCTGCAGGTAAAACAGAATATTGAAGTACAGTTTAATAGAAAGCATTGTAATTTTCAAATAATGTAATGTATGGAAGTGTAAATGCATTTAATTTTACGTAGAACCTAACAGGAAAATAATGCACAGAATGGTTGTGTGTTGTAGATCACTTATCCCCTCTTCAAATAACACATGGGAAGAAAGGACTACTGCACTTGTATAAATGAAAATATATGAGTTTCTGTATTTTTTCCCCTTAAGAAAGGATAGCATGGAAAGGACAGAGAGCAAAAGATTTTCAGAAACTATTTAAGGTTTATAGATCTCTGATTGTATTTAATACTTTTAAATTTCTAATTGAGTTATTTTAATGTGTAAAAAAGATAGATCAATTTTGTTTTAGAATGATTTTAATATAATTTTATTTTTACCGTTTTTGACTTTGACTGCTTTTCTTCTCAATACTCAGTGTTCCCCTAATCCAAAATTTTTAGTAACAACATAAAAAGAAAATATATGCATTGTCTTTTAAAACTAATATAATAGGTTTTATTCACTGTCTTATATCATCAGTTTTTCTCACTGATTAAAAATTGTTTACAAATCAGAAATCTTTGGAAATTGTATCACCTTTCCAGTTTAAAAGATAGAATGGACATTACATAATCAGTATATGGTATTGCTAATCTCAAGAACAGATTTTGCAAACTTTGAGCAATTGTCTTCGCACATTAAGGAGAACTGAGGGTTTCTCAACAAATTTAGTTAAATTTATTATTTCAAAAAGCTTATAGCTATGTTGCAAAGTCAAAGAGTAAGTCCTTATAATTCTTAAAGTCCTTATAGTTCAAAAATTCAATGGACTCAGTTTTCTATCTAATCTAATAGATTGCTTCTTGTTACCATATCATAGTACACGGAAGAGTTAAATTTTCCAAAGGTTTAACTAAACAGAAAAGATAATAAGCCATTTCTTCAGAAATAAGGCTTTAAAAGTAATGACTGTAGGAACAGTGACAGAAACTATACAACAAAATGAAGGATAATGAATTGATTTATTTTTTTAAATGCTTAAACATTAAAAATATAAGGCAAAAGAAAAATGCATGAGGAACTAAAAGGGATTAGGATGGAGCCCTGAGTATAATATCAACATGTATAAAATTATAAGTGTTCATGAGTGTATGCTTTGCATGGATTGTACATGGCATGCGACCATATAACACAGTAAACCCCGAGGTGGAAAATGGAATTTGATTAATAGTAAAAATTTGAGATCTTTCTCTCATGAACTATAACAAATATACAAAACTAATACATGGTGCTAACAATAGGGTAGTTTATGGAAAAATACACCAAAAATAAGCTATGGATTATAGTTAGCAGTAATTTTTGATCATGTTCTTTCGCCATTTGTAACAAATGTTCCACAAAAATGCAAGGTGGTGGTGGTGGAGTGATATATGGGAATCCTGTATGTTATGCATGATAATTTTGTAAACTCATAATTTCTCTAATAAAAAAAAAAAAATGCTGTGATGCTGACAATCAACCAGTCACATGAAGAAGTATCACGCCATAGAGGATTCCTCCAAGTTCTTTTTACACTTTTGAGAAAATAAACATAATTCACAGACTTGATTTAAATTATTTTATTTTAACGTACAAGTTCAAACATAAAATATATATGTCCTTAAGTTTTTAACTTATACACATTTATAATACCAAAACAAGTTTACAAATATAGGAGCAAAACCACCTAAAATAAACTTTAAAACATTAATATTTATTTAATGTGATCTAAGCTTTTCTTTACCTGAAATTAAATTGCAGTGGCAATGATGGTAAGGAACCAGGTGTTAGAATGCAGGCTTTTGGAGCTGCTACACCTGTAATCACACAATGGTATGTGATGACTCAACACTCACCTTATCCCTTTCTGAAATGATGCTAAATTTTCCTCTGTATAGTACAACACGATGTCATGTGTCCTTAACTTAGTGAAAACAATTATCATCATTTTAAAATACCTTTTTTCTCTCTCTAGATTATAGAAATTAGGTATGCTTGTGAAGACATAAAGACTAGTGAATCTGGATCATAGAGATCATGCAGAATATATATATACTTTTATCAGTTAGATTATTTAATAGAAAACAGAAGCAGTTTTAAATTATTTTACAGAATCAAGGAGTCCTGAGAATATGTTCTTGGATCCCAGATTGCAAAACATTGATGCACTGATTAAGAGTCCAGGCTCTAGAATTTAGATACCCTGGTGAAAAATTGTTCTATTTTCCCCTAGCTCTGTAGCGTCCAGAAGTTATTTACTTTCTCTAAACCTCAACGTTGTTACCACAATGGAAATAATAACACTTTCCTCAAAAGGATGTTCTGTTTGTGTGTGTGTGTGTATGTGTGTGTGAGAGTGAGAGAAAGAGACAGAGAGAGAGAGAGAGAATTGATAATATATGTACAGCATTTAGAAAAGTGCCTGGTACTCAGCAAAAGCTTAATAAATGAAAGCTCTCATTATGTATATTTTAAGTATAAATACAAATGGTGATAGTATGTTAAATACACAGAAAAAAATAGCATATTTATATTGTCTCCAGTGAGAAGAAATCTATTCAGTTGTAGAAAGACATTTATCTGTGAATGGCTAGAAGATTCTTCCTAATTTTGTAGAATTATTTATGATATTAAAATTTTTTTAACAACTTGCTTAAGTGGTAAACTGCTTCAACTACCTTTTAAAATATTCTAGTAATTTCTCAGTAATTAAATAGGTAGTAAATGACTTTTATCATAAACATTACTGAGTTTATACTATAAAATTTAATTGGAATTATTTGCCGTTTTAATAAAAGCAACCCACCTTTGAAATATTTTACTATTTCAGTTGGTTTAAAATGATCATAAATGATTTTCTACTTAGGTAAATATTTACTTAAACCAAAATAGAAGAATTAAGGAAGAAAATCTGGATTATGAGAGCACAATTCTTATTTAACTAGGAGTGACTAAATAATTTGCAGGATCTGGTATAAAATGAAAATGCACTATCCCCTATTCAAAATCTATTAAGAAGCTCAAAAAAGTGTCAGCAGAGCATTAAACCAAGCACAGTGCCCTTCTGAGTGTGGGACCCTGTATGACTGCACAGGTTTTACCCATGAATTTGGCCCTGCATCTGTTCCTCACAAGAACACCACATGGTAAAACTTATTTTCCCCACTGTTATAGATGAAGACATCAATGCGTGCTTTCTTACTAAAATCAAACAAGCAATCCGTGTCAGAGCTCAGATTGACCCTTTTATCTATCATTGTCCATGGTGTTAAAAGTGGGAACATATAATTTCTTTTTTTCAGGCAAAAAAAGTAAGTGTGAAAGGCTTTATTATTGATTATCCCAGACAACAGCTGTAAACGGAGACAATCCCCACCATAATGGTATATAAACAATTTTTTCTTTTTCTTTTAACTGTTGCCCACACTATTCAAGGACTTTCTCTTAAAAATTAGATATGTGATGGGGTAATGCCCTGGGGGATCAGAACATATCCCACATATAATTTATAAATCTATATTCTGGCATACACAATTATTAATGTTCAAAACTGATTATCTCATGTCAAAGCAAGATCTTGAAACATAGAAAATGTAAATCTGTTCAGAATGTTCTAATTATTCATATAGGAAAATGTATAAAATTATTTTTTCAATAAGAGTTTTAACAAAATTTTCTACCAACAGAAAGTTAGGGAAGGACTTCATTTAAGCATGATACCAAAATCCAGAAGCTAACTAATTAATAAAGATTTTATTTTATATGGAATGTCATCTTTAATTTTATCATTGAATTCAAAATACACCAATTAATGATGTTCAATACCCAAAGAAGTAGGACTAACCTACTAACATTTGCCCTGTGTGAGCTCTCTTTTAGCACTTTAGCTACCAGTCTTGCTTGTCAACTGGATTTTAATAGGGTTTAATGTTGAAATGAACAACAAAATTTGCTCAGTTTGAACCATATGCCCAAGGCAAACAATGAGCATGCTTCTACCCCTGTTTTGTAAGAAGCTGGCACAATGATCTTTTCCAAATGCAGGTCTGATCTTGACACTTTCTGCTTACTCACCATCAACAGGTTAAAGTCCACAGAATGTCATACAGGATCTTTTGTAATGTGACCCCAGCCTAGCCTTTCCAGTTATTACCACTATTCTCTTCCATGGACCTTGTAATTCAAAAACATACCAAGTTACTGACCCTTTGCCACATTCTTTCACTCTGAGCCTCTGAACATGTTGTTTTTTCTCCATGCCAGTATCACCTCTGGTCCCAAGATATGTGATTTTAAGGCACAAATCAAGGAAATGAATCAACATGGAATTATAGTGTTATGATTCTTTCTAGCATCAAATGGCTGTGATGGTGTATGAAATAAATAAAATAATGTCATGTTGAAGTAAGTGTCAGGGATAATTCTCACAAATATCAGTCATGGATGCATATTTATGAATGCCCAGCATAGATATTGTAAGTATGTTTTCACTGTAAGATTTCATCATATATGAAACAAATATCATAGCAAGTTTTCACAAAGCATATTTAAAATTGGGAAGATATAACTATTGGCACATTTTGATTGAGTATTTTAAGGCATGTTAAAACTAAATGAGAAGAGGAACTAGCAACAGAATAGCTAGCCCCAAGAGAGTTTGATCCTATAAAAGAACATCCAGGAAAGAGGAACTTTAGCAAAGAGGAGTTGGAGTAAAGGAAGTCCGAGAAATCCGAGTAGGGAAGGTGAGTTGGAAAACAGTCATCACCTCCAGGCCATAGTGACATTTATGATCAGTATGCAGATGACACTGAATAGACACAAATCTGTGACTCATTAGATCAGGGCAATGCAAGGTTATCAGGCAGGTACTGTGAAGAACAGCACATATGATGTAATGCTTGTATGTGACAAATTTGTCACAATAAAAATAGGCCTAAAAGGTCATTGTAAAGTAAGCAATTAATATATTTTCATATCAGGGTGCTCTGGCTGAGAATGTATCCTAAGATATTTGAAGTGGTTAGAGGTAGATAATATTATGGTCTGGTTTGGTAAAACAAATTGACTGTCTAACAGATATTAATTAAGCCCTTATGTTCTGGGCATAAAAGGTACAGTGTTGAAACCCTCATAGAACTTACTTTCCATTACAAAAGATGATGTTTACCATAAAATCACTCAATAAATGTATGATATGTGAAAACATATAACTGGAGTCCTAATCTGTTCTGGGAGGTCAGGAAAGTCTTACCTGGAGAAGTTAAATTTGAAAATGGATGAGTAAATTTAGGGTGATGGTAGAAGGTGGATGGAGAAAAAGAATATTGCAAATGGAATGAACATTTGCAAAATCTTTATGGGAAGGAACATGGCAGGTTAAAGTAACTGAAACACCCAGGGTGGGAGAGGCTTTTGTGTGTGTGTTCAAGGTTGAGCAAGAGGTAAGTCTATCAGAATGAGGGTTTCCTTTATTGTTTACATAGGGTGGTAGGAAAAAATTGTCTTTCTTGGTTGTGTGTAAATGGCGATGTCACTAGACATGGATTGCTTGGTATTTTTGTAGTGGGGAGACATTTGTTTTTAAGATTTGAAAAGTTGTTTGCAGAAGATGAATGAATAGGGGACATGACTGAATGAGCTGCTTTCATAAACTGTTTTGTTTGTTTGTTTGTTTGTTTCTTAGATTTGGGGTCAGAAAATTGTTGCTTTAGGGTTCAGGGGTTGTAACATCTGAAGTGAGATAAACACACTTCTCCCTACTCTACACAAACTTAACACTGTTTTTCATTCTTGGTTTTGTTTAGACTATAGCTTTATTTGCAAGATAACTGATATCACCAACTAATAAAGCTAAAGTTTAATCATATGGATTTCCCACAAGATAACTAATGCTAAGCTAGTAAAAGCTCTTAATGTCTCTTATCTTTTATTTGACATAGGGGGTCATCTTTAAATCATAGAGATTAATACTATGAAAACATTATGTCATTTACCAGAGCTACATGCTATATATTATGATGCCTTCTTCTGTGAAAAATATCCTACTGATACAAAATACTTTTTATTTACATGTACAGATTAAGAAGTCTGTTCTAGTTGTCAATATGAAACTCTATAGCTGAATATGGAAATAATATGTTGGTAAATGTGGTTTTAGTTGGATTGGAATAAGAGAGACACGCATACTGGAATCTGGTGATAAGAGTTGCTGCTACAGTAAGGAATTCAGTAAAGCAGAGATAACCATTGAATTTCAATTTTTTTCTTACTGAAATACAGGCCAGCCCATACATCATTAATCTCCATTACAGGGGTAAGAAAATCTGGTAGCATTAATTGTTTGCATACAGTCATTTATTTTCAGATAAATTGGGAAAATACTTTTCAGTAATTTGGCTGGGAAATTTGAAAAAATTTCTATGATCAGTGAAGTTTGTAGTTATTTTTAAGAATTTGCCTTGCAATTGAATCCCTGTTTTTATGCTATTCTGCCAGTACCACGGTTTATTTTTAAAACTGTGTTTTGTAAAAGCATTTAAAATAAACTTGACTTGTATTTTTTAAAAAACTCAGAAAATTTTCAATCGTAAGCATATGGTTTGCTAAGCAAATAAGGTGTAGCATTAAGGAGAAATATATTTTCACCAGTTTAATTATTACCAGAGGAAAAAAAATAATGACAATAAGTGACTGTGGTCATATAGTAGACTATGAGGGACTTTCAAATTGTCAAATAAAAATCAACCTTTTAGAGCTGAGTTCCAGGAAGATGGCACAGAGTAGGCAGGCAGGGCTCAATTCTCTCACAAAAACAATGGAGAAAGAGCCAAAAGCTGTCCAAGGGAAATACTTTAGGGGTTAGTAGACCAGGACAGTGATGTACAACTCCCAGGAAGGTGAGGGACAGAGAGAGGCAAAGAACCCAAAATAACAAACATGAATTACTAAACTCTTTCCGTGACTGGGAAGGGCTTCCATCCCACACCCTTAAGACATTAAGCCTAGATTAATTAATCCCTGTCTCACTACAGCTGACTAGAGAGGAACAGAGGTCTTCTTCCTTGTCAGCTGTTACAAGGGAAGAGAGAGGGTGAGTCAGAGGGATTTTCTTCAGTGAATTTTGTCAGCAGAGCCCACTTTGAATCTTGGCTCTGGCAAGACTAGAAACATGGGAAAGTGGAGGTTGTAACACCACTATGGAAAGGTTTGCCAATGAAAGCCATGTCTTGGCTGGCCAGGAAATTGCAAGGAGAAAAACTGCTTTTAGGTCTCTCTTTAGCCCCACCCCTGGGAA
Source organism: Tolypeutes matacus (assembly GCA_026826555.1). NCBI lineage: Eukaryota > Metazoa > Chordata > Mammalia > Cingulata > Chlamyphoridae > Tolypeutes > Tolypeutes matacus. The sequence goes on from JAKSZT010054489.1 coordinate 3,521,379, forward strand.
AAAAATCTGCATCCCATTAGTGAGTCTCTGGCCCAATTCTGATAGCTTAAGCTGGACAATTTTAAAAGTTTAGAATAACGTGAACCAAAAATCAAAGAAGAGCTGGGGGGAAAAAAGCACTAGGCAAGAGAGAAAAAATGACCATCAGAGTAAATTCACCAAAATATCCAAATGCCTAGATATCAGAAAAAAATTACAAGCCATACTAGGAAACAGAAAGAGATGGCCCAGTCAAAAGAACAATTCAGATATCCTGACTAGGCACAGGATTTAAGAAAACCAATCAACGATAATCACACAAATCTAAAGGAATTCAAAGAATTGAAGGAAAATATGACTAAAGAGGTAAAGAATATTAAGAAGATATTAGCATAAAGAACAATTTGAAAGCCTGCAAAGAAAAGTAACAGAACTTATGGGAATGAAAGACATGATGGATGAGTTAAAAAATACATTAGAGGCACATAACAGAAGATTTGAATTGCTCAAAGACAGAAGCAGTAACTTCAAGGACAGAACATCTGGACTGAAAAAGATAAGAGAACAGAAAGAGAAAATAATGGAAAAAATGGAACAGGGTCTCAGGAAATTGAATGACAATGTGAAATGCACAAACATAAGCATTATGGATGTCCCAGAAGGAGAAGAGTATGGAAAGGGGGCAGGAGGAATATTTGAGAAAATAATGACTGAAACTTTCCAAGTCTTATGAAAGACATAATATCAATATTCAAGAAGGACAATGCACCTCAAACAGAATAAATCCAAAGAGACCTACTCCAAGACACCTATTATTCAGAGGGACAAATATTATAGATAAAGAGAGGATTCTGAAAGCAGCAAGAGAAAAGCAGAGCATCCCATACAAGGGATCCTCAATAAGATTAAATGTCGACCTCTTATTAGAAATCATGGCAGTGAAATGGAGGTGGTATGATGTATTTAAGTTACTGAAAATGTGCCAGCCAAGAATTATGTATCAAACAAAACTGTCCTTCAAAAATGAGGGTGAGAGAAAACCAGCAAGATGGCAGCAGAGTAAGGAGCTCTTAGAGTCAGCTTGTGCTACAAGGCAGTTAGTAATCACCCAGAGTTAGCTAAAACACCTGTTTGGGGGCTCCAGGAGACCAGAAGGGCATCCTGCAACATCCTTGAAATAATGGAAGGAGGAGACTGCCCATCTGAAGAGAAGATTTGTAAGTAGAGCACTGCCCTCTTTGGAGGGCAGTGCCCATCCTCCACTGGCAGCACAAGCCAACTCAGGAGCTGTTCCTTGGCTGGAATTGGATGCTCCATTCCCAAAAATGGAGAAGAAAGAGACATCTGGGCACCAACTTCAGCTACTGATTAGCAAATTTGGCTGGCTAAAGTATAACCCTAAGAACAGCTAAAGTTTTAACCTGTCCAAGTCAGACAGGGCCAGTAACTGCCATTTTAACTCTGCCTTCAGCAAGAGGGGAAGAGGTGTGGATTGAAAATCACAGTGCTAGTAGGAACCAGCTTCTTTCCATCTAGGTCAGATTGCAGCTCTAGCCTAAGCCCCAGCCCCACCTCTGGCAAAGAAGAAGCTGGCAGGACCTGCGCCAGCTTTTCCAGGAAAACATCGGCCACATCACAGAGACTGGTGATCATACTACTCTGGCAGTGCAAGCTGCCTCAGAAGCTATCCTGTGGCTGGAATTGGAAGCTCCATTTCCCAAAAACAGAGGAGGAAGAGATGGTTGGCCACTGATTTCAGCTACAGATTAGTAAATTCAGCTGGCTAAAGTAAAACCCTAAGAACAGCTAAAGTTTGAACCTGTCCAAGACAGAAAGAGGCCAGTAGCTGTCATTTTTACTCCACCCCCAGCATGAGGAGAAACCTAGCTGACTGAAAATCATAGTTACAGGAGGGACCAGCTTCTTTCCACCCAGAGCAGATTGCAGCCTTAGCCGAGAATTCAGCCCCACCTCTGGCAGGGACGATGTTGGCAGGACCTGCACCAGCCTCTGCAGATAACTGCAGGTACATTCATCTGGCACAGACTGAATAGTCAAAGTCTATGGGGCAGCTGTGCTCATTTGGGCCCACACAGCCTAGACTGCTACCCACACCTGCAGCTCCATCTCCAGAACACACAGGGGAGATAGGAGTGAGAAGCTTCATCAGTTTCTCTGGGCAACTACAGTCTAGACCTGCACGACTTGAATTATTACATAAAGCTGTGGCTCTGTCCCTACCCCTGGCAAAGAAGAAAGGTGAGAGAAGCTTCATCGGTCCCTGGGGCAATGTGGGCAGCTTAGCCTCCACAGCTTATAGCACCTCATCCTCAGCTCCTACTACACAACCAGCAAGGGAGAAAGGGCAAGAAAGTCCTAAACTAAAGAGAGATACTGCTCCCAGAATAAATACATCTAGTAAGCCAGATGCCAAGACACCAACAAAAAATCCATACCAAGAAACAGGAAGATAAGGCCCAGTTAAAAGGAAAAGATAGGCAGCCAGATGCCATAAAGGAGTTGGGATAACTAATTATAGATGTTCAAGCAAATCTCCTTAAAAAACTCAATGAGATGGCTAAAGAGATTAAGGCTATTAAGAAAACATCGGATGAGCAGAAAGAAGAATTTGAAAGCATACATTAAAAAGTAGCAGATCTAATGAGAATGAAAAGTATAATAAATGAAATTAAAAATACACTGGAATCATATAAGAACAGATTTGAGAAGACAGAAGAAAGGAGAGGTGAGCTTGAAGAAATGGCCTCCAAAAGTGAACATACAAAAGAACAGATGAAGAAAAGAATGGAAAAATTGAACAGGGTCTCAGGGAACTAAATGACAGCAAAAACTATGCAAACATATGTGTCAAATGTGTTCCAGAAGGAGAAGAGAAGGGGAAAGGGGCAGACGAATTATTTGAAGAAATGATAGAAAATTTCCCAATCCTGTTGAAGGACATAGATATCCATGTCCAAGAAGAACAACATACTCCCATCTAAATAAGTCCAAATAGACCAACTCCAAGACACATACTAATCAGAATGTCAAATGCCAAAGACAGAGAATTCTGAGAGCAGCAAGAGAAAAACAATGCATAACATATAAGGGACACCAAATAAGATTAAGTGCTGATTTCTCAACAGAAACCACGGAGGCAAGAAGACAGTGTTAGGATATATTTAAGATAATGCAAGAGAAAAACTTCTAGCCAAGAATCTTGTATCTGGCAAGATTGTCTTTCAAAAATGAGGCCTGATTTAGCAGATTAACAGATAATCAGAAACTGAGAGAGACCAGCTTTTCAGCTACAGTCTGAAAAGAAAAGACAGGAGAGAGAGGCTTGGAAGAGAGTCTAGAAATGAAGATTATATCAGTAAAAATAACTAAAAGTGTCAAAAGAGTAGTGAAAATAAAATATGACAGATAAAAGCCAAAGGTCAGAATGGGTGAAATAAGAACTGCCTTTACAGTAATAACATTGAAAGTTAATGGGTTAAACTCCCCAATCAAAAGACACAGACTGACAGAATGGATACGAAAATAGGAACCACCTATATGCTATCTGCAAGAGACTCACTTTATACCCAAAAATATCAATAAATTGAAAATGAAAGAATGGAAAAAGATATCCCATGCATGCAGTTAATAGAATAAAAAAAAATTAAAAGCCAGAGTAGCTATACTTATATCAGATGAAATAGACTTTGAAAGACATTTGTAATGTGCAATTTGAAGAGGAAGGCAAGAAAAAATATTCTATTTGCAATAGCGACTAAAAGAATCACATATTTAGAAATAAACTTAACCAATGATGTAAAGCACTTGTATTCAGAAAACTACAAAGCATTGTTAAAAGAAATTAGAAAAGACCTCAATAACTGAAAGAATAGTCCATGCACACAGATTGGAAGACTAAACATCATTAAGATGTCAATTCTACCCAAACTGATATACAGAGTCAATGCATTTCTGATAAAAATTCCAACAGCATTTTTTAAATAAATGGAAAACTTGATTGTTAATTTTATTTGGAAGGTAAGGTGTTCTGAATAGCCAAAAACATCTTAAAAAGGAAAAGTGAAGTTGGAGCACTCTCACTTTAAATCATATTACCTAGCTACAGTGGTAAAAACAGCATGGTACTGTCATAAAGACTGATACATAGACCAATGGAACTGGACTGATGGTTCTGAAACGGATGCTCACATCTATGGTCAAGTGATTTTTGACAAGCCTGTCAAAACCACCCAGCTTGGGCAGAACGTTCCATTCAACAAATGGTGCTGAGAGAACTGGATATCCATAGCCAAAGGAAAGAAAGAGGACACTTATCTCACACCTTATTAAAAAATTGACTCAAAATGGACCAAAAACCTAAATATAAAAGCAAAAACCATAAAGCTTCTAGAAGAAAATGTTGGAAAACATCTTCAAGACCTAGTGGTAGATGGTGGATTCTTAAAGGAGATAAGAGGAGAACTGAAATGGACTATTGATGCTTAATGTATGTAGAAGTCCTAAGTAACTTTACTGTAAAAGTGTGGAAATCTATATAGATAATGGTAACACACTATAGTGAGTAATAACTGGCTTATAAATGGGAATATGGCTGGAAAGATTAGTCTAGGGATGTAAATGTCAATTGAAAGAAAGCTAGAGAATAATATATGGACTGAATAGCACAGTAAACCCAAAGGTGGATGAGAATTGTGGTTGATGGTACAGATTCAAGAGTGTCCTTTCTGAGCTAGAGCAGATGTAAATCACTATTGCAGGGTAGTGGGGAATGTGGAGAAGCATTGGAAAAATACAGCTGGAGTGAACTATGGACTGTGGTTAACAGCAATACTGTAATATTCTTGGATCAATGCCAAAGATGTACTGTGTTGATAATAGGGGAGTATGGAAATAGTGTGCCAAAGCATGCTATGGACCATGGTTAGTGGTAATAGTCTGATGATATTATCTCATAATCTTAACAAATATTCCACCATGTTGTGGTGTGTTGATAGAGGGGTGTTGTATGGGAAGCTGCACATGTGCATGATTGTTTTGTAAGTTCACAATTTCTGTAATAAAAATATATTTTTAAAAAATAGGGTGGATTGGGGGAAAATACACCAAATGTAAGATATGGACTATAGTTTGTAGTAAGACATTGATGATATTCTTTCATAATTTGTAACAAATGTTTCACAACAATGCAAGGTGTTGGTGGTGGGTTGATGTACGGGACCCTTGTATGATGTTATGCTTGTTTGCTGTGTAAGTTCACAACTTTTACTATACACTTACTATTTTTGTATGTTAAGGTATAAACAATATAAAAATAATAGTAATAATAATTATAATAACAGGGAGGGTTGGGGGAAAAATGTACCAAATGTAAGATTCTTCGTATAGTAGTGATTTTTTGAGGATGCTCTTTCATCATTAGTTAAAAATGTTTCACAGCAATGCAAGGTATTGGTGGTGGGGTGAGATGTGGGAGCCCTGTGTGATGTTTTGTATGTTTGTTTTGTAAGTTCACAACTATTATTATACACTTATTGTTTATGTGTGTTTATGTATGAGTGATATACTTCAATTCATTTTAAAAATGGGAAAAAAATGAGGGTGAGTTTAAAGTTTTCACAGGCAAACAAAAACTGAGATAGTATGTTACCATACGCTTTACAATTTACAAGCTATACTAAATTGAGTGCTGCAGCCTGAAAGGAAAAAAATTAAGGGCAAGAGACTTGGAGAAGAGTGTAGAAATGAAGGTAATTAGGAAGGGTACAGTACAGAGTAAAAAGACAGACAATATTAAGAAATGACAGTGGAAAGCCAAAGGAAAAAATGGACAAAGTAAGTAATACTTTTACAGTAATAACACTGAGGATTAATGACTTGAACTTCCTAATAAAAAGACAGATAGAATGAATTTTTAAAAATATGTGCTATATGCTGTCTACAAAAGACTTACCTCAGATGTAAGGATCCAACCAGATGAAAGTGAAAGGTTGGAAAACTGGAAAAAGATATTTCATGCAAATAGTAACCAAAGAAAGAGCTGGAGTAGTAGTACTAATATAGAAAAAATAAATTTTAAATGCAAAACTGTTATAAGGTATGAAGAAGGTCATTATATATTTTTAAAAAAGGGTCAATAACCAAGAAGAAATAACTACAACAAAAATTTATGCACCATGGCAGTTTGATAATGTTTATGAATTCCAAAAATAAATAATGGATTATGTTTGTAAACTGGTCTGTCCCTCTGGGCATACATGTATCCATTATATTTAATTGAGTAATGTATATATTTATTCATCTGTGTTTACTTTTTAGTTTTTAATTGTTTATGTTTTCAATTATTAAATGTACAAAATAAAGTTAAAAAAAACCATATTAGATTACTTTGGATTCAGATGTTTCACTTTTACTTGACTAAATAATGATTAAGGCTTTGATTGGACCTCATCAGTAGGATGTTGCATCCCTGCCCCCTTGGTGGGTGCGGGCTCACAGAGAAACTGCACCGCAGAGAAGGGAGGTTGGAGTTTTGATCAGGAGCCCAGGAAGTAAGCACAAAGAGGAGCAGAGGGGCTGAGCACTGAAAGAAAGAAGCCCCAGGAAGAGAAGAACTCAGGAAGCCCAAACTCTTCGCCAACATCAGCAGCCATCTTGCTCCAACACGTGGCAACAGACTTTGGTGAGGGAAATAACTTATGCTTTATGGCCTGGTAACTGTAAGCTGCTACCTCAAATAAATACCCTTTATAAAAGTCAACAGATTTCTGGTATTTTGCATCAGCACCCCCTTGGCTGACTAATACATTCAACTAACCTGGGTGACAATAGATACATGGGGAACACACTGGCAAAACGAAAGGGAGAAATTGATATCTCTACAATAATAGTTGGAAACTTCAATACAAAACTCTCAGTGTTGGAAGAACATCTGGACAGAGGATAACTAAAGAAACAGAGAGCTTGAATAATATGGTAAATGAACTAGACCTAACAGACATTAATAGAACATTATACAACCAAACAGCAGGATATACATTCTTTCCAAGTACTCATGGATCCTTCTCCAGGATAGACCATATGTTTGGTCACAAGACAGGTCTCAATAAATGTTTAAAAAAATTAAAATGATACAAAACATTTTCTCTGATCATAAGGGAATGAAGATGGAAATAAATAATAGACAGAAAAAGTGAAAATTCATAGATACATGGTGATTGAACAACACACTCTTAAATAATCAGTGGGTCAAAGAAATTGCAAGAGAATTCAGTATCTTGAGACAAATGAAAATGAGAACACAACATATCAAAACCTAAGGGACAACAAAAAGGCTGTACTCAGAGGGAAATATATGGCCTTCAATGCTTACATTAAAAAAGAAGAAAGATAGCTACCAACCATGGTCAATAGTTTACATTATGATTTATATTTTGGACCATACGCTTTTTTTTTTTTTTACATTTCTCAATCAAATGTAATGGATACATGTAAAAATTTTTTTTTTCAATCAAACAATATATTACACAATATATTTGGTTCATAGTAATGCATTCATACAGTATTTGTCCTTTTGTGTCTGGCTTGCTTCACTCAACATAATGTCCTCCAGGTTCATCCATATGCTTTATGACTTCATTTCTTCTTACAGCTGCATAATATTCCATCGTGTGAATAGACCACAGTTTGTTTATCCATTCGTCTGTTGATGGACACCTGGGTTGTTTCCAACTTTTGGCAATGGTGACTAATGTTGCTATGAACATCGGTGTGCAGATGTCTGTTCGTGTCACTGCTCTCAGTTCTTCTGGGTATGTACCCAGTAGTGGTATTGCAGGGTCACATGGCAAGTCTATATTCAACTTCTTTAAGAACTGCCAAACAGTTCCCCATAGTGGTTGTACCATCCTGCTTGGACCATACACTTTTTATAACCTTTGATGCAATTCAACATGGCCTGTATCCATCATAGCAAGATCATGGAGAATACTTCCATCTCCCCCAAAATGCCCCCTGTTCCATCTATTCTATTCTTCCTTCTCCCTCCCCTTGGGACCCATGACAGCACCAAGCTTCAATCCTTGAAGGACAAAATTCATAGTTACTTGCAACAACACTGAGGGCTTGACATACTGGTCTGTCTTCCTCTATTAGGCACTGCCCATGCTCTCAAGAGACTCCCTCCCTGCTATTTGAGAATATAGTGGGCCTTCCCAGGATGGGAGTCCTCCACCTTGCTGCTCATTATGTGGGTCTTCACCTACTGATATAAGACACTGTGGTAAGATGAGCATTCACACACTCCCTAGAGTCCTGCCCCAGGTACACTATATTCTGAGTGCTCCCCACATCCAACATCACTAACCAGCAACACTCACTTGCCATATTGCCAAAAGAGCATTCCCAACATTGTAGTTTCAACCATGTGCCCACCAATCCGCAGTGGTCATCTGCTCCCTCCCCCAACCCACCCCCCAGTTCCATGGACAGTCCAACCCACCCTTCCCACCCCACTCTCCTGACAAACAAGCACTGCTCAACCCAACTGTATCATTACACCACCATCATGCCCCTCCTCTGTACAACAATACACTTCCACTTTATCATAGGTTTTGCCCATATGGACATTGGCTCACAACTTTCTTCTCCCTTTCTATTTCCTGTAAACTCATCTTCCAGACTCTAGCTCTGTAAGTCTGCTCAATTTGTTTAATTCATATCAGTGAGATCATATAAGATTTGTTCTTCAGTGCCTGGTTTGCTTCACTCCACATAAGGTCCTCAAGATTCATCCATGTTATCCCATGTGTTAATACTATATTCTTCTCACAGCTGAATAATATTCCATTGTATGCATATACCACAATTTGTTTATCCATTCATCTGTTGAAGGGCATTTGGGTTGATTCTACCTTTTGGCTAGAGTGAATAATGCCACTATGAACATTGGTGTGTATATATCTGTTCGTGTTCTTGCTTTCAGCTCTTCTGGGTATATACCCAGCAGTGAAATTGCTGAATCATATGGCAGTTCTACAGTTAGTTTTCTGAGGAACCGCTAAACTGTCCTCCACAGTGGCTGCACAATTCTACATTCCCACCAGCAGTGGATGAAGGTTCCCATTCCTCCACATCCTTTCCAACACTTGTAATCCTCTCTTTTTAATAACAACCAGTCTAATGGATGTAAGATGTTATCTCATTATAGTTTTGATTTGCATTTCCCTAATAGCTAGTAATGTTGAGCATCTTTTCATGGGCTTTTTAGTCATTTGTATTTCTTCTTTAGAGAAGTGCCTATTCAAATCACTTACTCATTTTTTTTTTAATTGGTTGTCTTTTTATTTTCCAGGTGTAGCAGTTTGGCATTGTTCATGAATTCCAAAACTAGATATTGGATTATGTTTGTAAACTGGTCTGTCAGAGGTATCACTTTTAATTGATTAAATTATGATTAGGACTTTGACTGGGCCACGTCAGTAGGGTGTTCAGTCCCCACCCCTTGGTGGGTTGGAACTCACAGATAAAAGACATGGCAAAGGACAAAGTTGGAGTTGATGCTGAATTTTGAGCTGGAGCCAGGAAGTGAACACACAGGAGAAGAACATAGAAGAATAGAGATGGCTCCTAGACATGGCAGAAGCCCTGGGGAGAGAGATAAAGCCTAGAGAGCCTGACCATGGAGCCTTAAGAGGAAGAGGAGGCTGAATGTTGGCAGCCGTCTTGCTCCAACATGTGACAATAGACCAGAGAGGGAAGTAACTTATGCTTTATGGCCCGTAACTGTAAGCTTCTACCTCAAATAAATAGCCTTTATAAAAGACAACAGATTTCTGGTATTTTGCATCAGAACCCATGTGGCTGACTAGTATACCAGATGTAGGATTTCTTTATATATACTGGATATTAGGCCTGTATCAGGTATATGGTGTAGCAGTATGATATTATTGGTGAATTCCAAAAAGAAATATTGGATTATGTTTGTAAACTGGTTCTTTCCTCTGGACATATTAGAGTGTATTGGATTCAAAGGTTTTACTTTTACTTGATTAAATAATGATTAAGGCTTTGATTGGGCCACATCAGTAGGCCATTAAGTTCCCTCTTCCTTGGTGGGCAAGAACTCACAGAAAAACCACACCACAGAGAAGGAAGGTTGGAGATTTTGAACTGGAGCCTGGGAAGTAAGCACACAGAGGAGCAAAGCAGGTGAGCCCAGAGAGACTCAAGCCCTGGGGAGAGAGACAGAGATGGTCACCTGAGAGTCTACAGCTGGTCTTGTGGAGAGAGCAGGGCAGCTGACCTCAGAAAGAAACAAGCCCTAGGAAGAGAGGAACCCAAGAAGCCTGAAATCTTGACAGACATTGGCAGCAATCTTGCTCCAACACATAGCAACAGACTTTGGTGAGGGAAGTAAGTTATGCTTCATGGCCTGGTAATGGTAAGCATCTACCCCAAATAAATACCCTTTATAAAAGCCAACCGATTTCTGATATTTTGCTTCAGCACCCTTTTGACTGACTAATACAGAATTCGATACCAGAAAGTGGGGTCATGCTTTTGCAATTACCAAAATGCTGTAATGGTTTTATAAATGGGTAAGGGGTATATTTTGGAGAAATTGTGAGATGCTTGATAGAAAAGACCTACAGTGCTTTGAAGAGACTGTTGATAGTAATATGGACTCTAAAGAGACTTTTTATGAGGCCATAGAAGTAAATGAAAAAACTATTATTGGAAACTGGAGGAAAGGCAGTCTGTGTTTTAAAGTTGCAGAGTACTTAGCAAGATTAACTCCTGATGTTTTATGGAAGACAGAATTTGAAAATGACAAGCCTAGGCATTTGGCTGAAGAACTTTCCAAAGTAAACTTGGAGAATGTGGCATGGCTTCTCCTTGCAGCTTATAGCAAAATGTTAGATAAGAGAGATAAGCCGAGGACTTAATTATTGGGCAAAAAGAAACCAGAAACTGATTCCAGAAATTCCAAGCCTCTGGAAATCAAGCTCCCTGAAGATAGTGCCCCATTTGAGGACTTAACTAAACTTGGAACTTGTAAATCAGGATTGAAGATGCAGTTACCTAGGAAAGATTTGTGGAACGTCTTACTGTCTGATGGCTTGGACCCTGCTTCTTGCATGCTAAACCAACAAGCTTTTTGTGAGAGCTGTATGAACAGTCAGCTTGGACTAAAAGAGACATGGAAGTAGAGATTGAAGGAGAAAGAGCTTTAAGAGGAAAACCATGGAAGCTGAGATCTAGAATTAAGACATTGCCTTGGGCCAAGAGAGGAACCCCACCCATGTGTATAGAGAGGGTGTTTGCCATTTGTTGAAGAGGTCATTCTCTTCTAGTTGAATGGGCTTGGTAGCCTTGTCAAAGATCAGTTGACTGCATATATGAGGAACTATATCAGAACTCTCAATTCAGTGACATTGGTTATTATGTCTTTTCTTGTGCCAATACCATGCAGTTTTGACCACTCTAGGTTTGTAGTATGTTTTAAAGTCAGGTAGTGTGATTGCTCTGATTTCATTTTTCTTTTTCAATATGTGTTTGGTTATTCGGGGCCTCTTGTCTTTCCAGATAAATTTCATAGTTAGTTTTTCCAATTCATTAAAAAATACTATGTTGATTTTTATTTGGATTGCATTAAATCTGTAGATTAATGTGGGTAGGATAAGCATCTTCATGATGTTTAGTCTTTGATTTCCTTTAACAGTGTTGTGTACTTTTCTGCATAATTCATTTACATCTTTAGTTAAAGTAGCTATGTTTCAACATTTGTATATCAGTTGTAACAAACATACGATCCATATATATATTAATAGTGAAAGGGGGAAAAGGGAGAAGATGTTGGGTATATGGGAATCCCTCATATTTGGTATGTGACTTTTCTGTATCCTAAAACTTCTTTGAGGACAAAATGGAAAAAGTAAGACACTGGGGCAATAAACAGAAGAAAATGTCACTGTACATATAAGACAACAGATCTTATAGTGATGAAAGGCAAAATGTCAAAAAATTTTTTTCATGAATATTTTTTCATTATTTTTTACTATCCCAAATTTTTATTTTTTATTCATTTTTATTTTTTTGTATTTTATTTGTTATTTTAAAACTATCATTATTATTTCATTTTCTTATTAACTGTATTTAGCTATTTTATTTGCTTCATTTTTGAAGAAGTTATGGATCACAGAAGGGTTATACCTGTAGAAGGGGAGGATCATTGGTGTGGGGTGTCAGTTATGGGGGATACATGGAAATAAGCTCACCTGGACATACATATAAGGCCTATAAATGTGTTAAAATATTCACAAGGCATTATCACGGTGAGTGGAGATTCACAGAATAATCCAAGGAATATCAAATTCCCATCCTGGGGAGTTCTGCCACTATCTCTAAAGGATCAGCATGGATCCCCCGAGTACAGGGACAATGACTAGTAAAGGAGGATGGTCCATTGATGGGCCCTTGATATTGATAACTGTGCATGTGAACCTTTACTCTTGAAATTGAAACTTAGCTTAGTATTATAGGGTGATTAAGTGTGGTCTCCTGGGAGCCTCCTTGTAGCTCAAATGTGGCCTCTTTCTAAGCCAAACTCAGCATAAAAATACATTACCTTCCCCCCAGCATGGGACAGGACTCCCAAGGATGAGTCTCCCTGGTACTGAGGGATTACTACCAAGTACCAACTAGCAATGCAACTGGAAAAAGACCTTGACCAAAAGGGGGAAAGGGTAAAGACAAATGAGTTTATATGGCTAAGAGACTTCAAAGTGAGTTGGGAGGTCATTCCAAAGGTTACTTTTATAAATGTCTCAGCAGGATCTCATAGACTGCCAAAGTAGACACTACTCAAAATAGCAGGGCTCCTGAGTGCTCTGGAGACATCCAGACACTATAGTTAGGGCAGATAGCTCAAGAGTTTGGTGCCTTGCCAGTGGGCCCTACTTTGGTATTTATACTACCCAGTGGGACAGAGCTGGATTCAGTTGTGGTTTCCCTACACATTGTTCTTCTGTCTTTCTATTTGAACCTATAATTAGTACTAGAGTTCATATGTGTATGCCCAAGAGACTTAAATCTTTGGACTGTCCATGTGCCAGCTGGGTCCTGAATCTAAATAGAGTTGCAACACCTACTCTCCAGTTCACTGGTGTCACCCAGGACAACTAACAGGGAGATGATAATGGACAACTACCATACCAAGGATCCAAAAGTGTCTACAACTGTAAGCAAGAGAGTCCCAGTCATCGGCCCTATGGGATAGCAGCTGCCTCTCAATTAGAGGTGGAGTGGACATCACCATCCCAGAATCCTCAGGATTGGGGAAAGAACTATGGACTATGGAGGTGTTGAGAGCACAGAGAGGGAGGGAGAGGGCAAAACAAGTGTAATACTTGGGCATTTTTGGGACTTGAGAATTGTCCCGAATGACATTGCAACGACATATGCAGGCCATTATATATCTTGCCATAACCTACATAATTGGGTGGGAGAGATTGTAAACTACAATGTAAACTTTAATCCATGCTTAGTGGCAATGCTCTAAAATGTGTTCTTCAGTTGCAATGAAAGTACCTGACTAATGAAGATGTTGTTAATGTGGGAAAATATGGGTGGTGTGGGAAGCGGGGCATATGGGAATCCCCTATATTTTTTAATGTGACATTTGTGTAATATAAGTGTCTTTTAAAAAATAAAAATATATTTTTAAAAAAGAAGAAAGAGCTAAAATTGAAGATCTAACTGCACACCTAGAAGAATTAAAAGAGAACAGCAAACTAATCCCATACTAAGCTGAAGGAAAGAAATAGTAAGGATCAGAGCAGAGATAAATGAAAGCAGGAACAAAAAAACAATAGAGAGACTCAATAAAAAAGTTGGTTCTTTAAGATCAACAAAATCGATAAACCCTCAGCTAGACTGACAAAGAAAAAGAAAAACAGAGAAGACACAAATAAAATATGAAATGAGAGGGGGCTGTATTAGTCAGCCAAAGGGGTGCTGATGCAAAATACCAGAAATCAGTTGTCTTTTTAAAATGGTATTTATTTGGGGTGGAAGCTTACAGTTACCAGGCCATAAAGTATAAGTTACTTCCCTCACCAAAGTCTATTGCCACTTGTTGGGGCAAGAAGCCTGCCAACCTCTGCCAAGGGTTCAGGCTTCTTGGGTTCCTCTCTTCCTGGGGCTCTGTTTCTCTCCAGGGTCAGCGCTGTGCTATCTCCACAAGGCCAGCTGTAGACTATCAGGTGAATGGCTCTGTCTCTCTCCCCAGGGCTCAATTGTCTCGGCACAGCTGCTCTGCTTCTCTGCGTGCTTACTTCCCAGGCTACAGCTCAAAACTCAGCATCAAAACTTCAACTCACTCCTCTGCTCTGCTGTGTAGTTTTATCTGTGTGCCCCTGCCCACCAAGGGGGAGGGGACTCAACATCCTACTGACATGGTCTCATCAAAGCTTTAATCATAATTTAATCACACCCAGGTACAGACCAGTTTACAAACATAATCCAATATCTATGTTTGGAATTCATAAACAATGCCAAACTGCTACAGGGGCATTACCACTGAACCCACAGAAATAAGAGATCCTAAGAGGATAATATGAATAACTGTATGCCAAAAAACTAGACCATGTAGATGAGGTGGATAAATTCCTAAAAACACATGAACAAACTACACTCACCCTAGAAGAAATAGAAGACCTCAACAAACCAATTACAAGTGAAGATATTGAAACAGTCATCAAAAACCTCCCAAAGATGAAAAGCCCAGGACCAGATGGCTTCACAGGTGAATTCTACCAATCATTCAAAGACAATCTAATACCATTCTTGCTCAAGCTGTTCCCACCCCCAAAAAAGAATAGGAAAGAACACTACCAAACTCAATCTATAAAGCCAACATCAACCTACTATCAAAACCAGATAAACATACTATGAAAAAAGGAAATTACAGACCAATATCTCTAATGAATATAGATGCAAAAATCCTCATAAAATCAAATCCAAAAGCACATTGAAAGAATTATATACCATGATCAGGTGGGTTTTTCTTAGGTATGTAAGGGAGGTTCAGCGCAAGAAAATCAATTAGTGTAATAAAGGATTAATAAATTGAAGGAGAAAAATCACATGATCCTCTCGATTGATGCAGGAAATGCATTTGAAAAAATACAGCATCCTTTCTTGATAAAAACACTCCATAAGATAGAAATAGAAGGAAGATTCCTCAATATGATAAAGTGCATATATGAAAAACCTGCAGCTGGCATTGTACTCAACAGTGAAAGATTAAAAGTTTTCCCGCTGAGATCAGGAACAAGACAAGGATGCCCGCTGTCACTACTGCTATTCAATATTTTGCTAGAAGTTCTAGCTAGAGCAGTTAGGATAGATAAAGAAATAAAAGGCATCTAAATAGGAAAGGAAAAAATAAAACTTTCAGTATTCACTGATGATATGATCCTTTATCTAGAAAATCCTGAAAAATCTACAACAAAGATACCAGAACTAATAGATGAGTTCAGAAAAGTGGTGAGATACAAGATCAATACACAAAAATTGATCATGTTTGTATATACTACTGATGAGCAATCTAAGGAGGAAATCAGAAAAAAAATCCATTTGTAATAATGACTAAAATAATCAAATATTTAAGAATAAACTTGTGAAGCAGATGTGGCTGAAGTGATTGGGCTCCTGCCTACCACTAGGAGGTCCACGGTTCTGTTCCTGGTGCCTCCTAAAGAAGACAGCAAGCTGGCATGACGGGTACAAGATGATGCAACAAGAGACACAAGAGGAAAAACATAATGAGAGACACAAAAAAGCAGGGAGCAGAGGTTCCTGGTGCCTCCTGAAGAGGACAAGCAAGACAGCAAGCTGATGCAACAAGATAACGCAACAAGAGACAAAAGTAGAAAAACAATGAAAGACACAACAAAAGCAGGGAATGGAGGAGGCTTAAGCAATTAGATGCCTTCCTCCCACATCAGAGTTTCAGGGTTCAGTTCCCAATGCCTTCTAAAAAAACAAAGACAAACAGACACGGCAAGGGCAAACAATGGGTGGGGAAATATAAATAAGTCTTAAAAAAAAAAAAAAAAGAATGAACTTAACCAAGGGCATAAAGCACTTGTATTCAGAAAACTACAAAATATTGCTAAAAGAAACTGAAGACTTAAATAAATGGAAGGACTTTATGTGTTCATGGACTGGAAGACTAAATACTGTTAAGAGGTCAATGCTACCCAAACTGATTTAGAGATTCAATGCAAATCCAATAAAAATCCCAACAACCTTTTCTGCAGAAATGGAAAAGTCAATTATCAAATTTATTTGGAAAGACAAGTGTCCCCAAATAAACAAAAATGTCCTTAGAAAGAAGAACGATGTTGGAGGACTCTCACTTCTGGACTTTAAAGCATATTACTTAGCTACAGTGATAAAAACAGCAAGGTACTGGCATAAAGATAAATTGACCAATGAACTGAATTGAGAACTCAGAAATAGACCATCACATCTATGGTCAAATGTTTTCTGACAAGTGTGTCAAGCCTCCCAGCTGGGTCAAAACAGTCTCTTCAACAAATGGTGCTAGGAAAACTGGATATCCATATCCAAAAGAAGGAAAGAGGATCCCTATCTCTCATTTTATACAAAAATTAGCTCAAAATGGATCAAAGTCCTAAATATAAAAGCTAGAACCATAAAACTCCTAGAAGAAAATGTAGGAAAATATCTTCAAGATTTATGATACATGGTAGTTTCTTATACCTTACACACAAAGCTGAGCAACAAAAGAAAAAGAAGACAAATGGGACCTCCTCAAAATTAAACACTTTTTTTTTAACCTCAAAGGGCTTTGTCAAAGGGTGAAAAGGCAAACAACTCAATTGGAAGAAAATATTTGGCAATGACATATCCGATAAGGGTTTAATACCCACAATATGTAAAGAATACTACAACTCAACAATAAAAAGGCAGCTACCTGATTAAAAAAATGGGTAAAAGATTTGAATAGACATTCATCCAAAGAAGAAATATAAATGGTGAAAAACACATGAAAGTAATATTCAACATCACTAGTGATTAAGGAAATTCAAATCAAACCTACATAAGATATCACTTCACACCTACTAGAATGGCCACTGTTAAAAAGTCCGAAAACTACAAATGTTGGAGAGAATGTGCAGAGATAGGAATGCTTATTCACGGGTTGTGGAAATGTAGAATGGTACAGCCACTGTGGAGGACTGTTTAGCAGTTCCAAATGAATTTGTATATAGAGTTGCCTTGTGACCCACTAATACCACTATAAGTATATACTCAGAAGAACTGAGAGCAGTGACACGAACAGACATCTGCACATTAACGTTCATAGTGGCATTATTTACGATTGTCAAAAAATGGAAACAACCCAGCTGTCCATCAACTGATGAATGGATAAACAACTTGTGGTATATACACATGATGGAATATTATGCTGTTGTAAGAATATATGAAGTTGTGAAGCATATGACAACATGGATGATCCTGGAGGACATTCATGTTGAGTCAAGCAAGACAGACAGAAGAGGACAAATACTGTATGATTGTGCTATTATGAACTAAATCAAATATATTGTGTAAACTCATGGAGTTAATAATTAGAATATAAGTCAGCAGATAATAGAATGAGGGTAGAGAATGGATAGCTGAGGGTTAATCTGTGCAGAATTAAGATTGTTTATAAATCTTTGGAAATGCACAGAAATGGTGAAAGCACAACATAGTGTTTGTAACTAGCAGAGCTCTTATATGGGTATGAGAGTGGTTCAAAGGGAAAGTATAAGGACATGCATATTAACTAGAAGGAAAGCTAAAAACTGTAACATGGGATTGTATAACATTGTGAAACCTTGTGATATACAAATATGCATATATAAGACTGTTTTTACAAAATACAAATAAACTAGAGAGAAGAAAACAGAATGGCAGCTATGTGTGTCAGGGAAAGCATAGAGAGACTGAGAGGTGATGAGTTTTGTTTGTTTGTCTTTTTTTTTTTGTTTATTATTAATTATTGGAATAATGAAAATGCTCTAGTAATGATTGAAGTGATGAATGCACAATTATGTTATTATATCGAATACTATTGATTTGGATGGATTTATTCTTTATTAATATGTATCAATAAAGTTGATTAGTTTAAAAAATCAACCATTTATTTTTTATTTTAGAAGTGAGAATTTACCTATTTTAGCTGTATTTGTTTTCAGTTTTTATCATCTAATTGAGCCCATTATGATCCAAATATAATTTCTACTGAATTTCATCAAATGAAGATTTTGGAGGTATGATTATTCTTTTTTGTCTCTAAGAAAGCAACAATGCTGCTAATAAACTATGACAGCCATTGATTGCTAAATACATTCCAATTCGGAGACATTAAAATGTTGGTTACTTTTTAAGGGTGCCTAAGTTGTGAAATGCAAAAAATGTATTAATAAGATTGAAATCTTTAGCAGCACTTCTAATATGCCTTCAAAATTTGGCGGTATTAATAACATTTCTTTTTCAAAAAATTTTAGCCAAAAATAATACTTCTTTCTCAAATAAGTATTTGAATAATGATTAGACTCTCAGAGGAGGTGGAAATTCGAAGGGAGGGAGGTATGTTAAGTTCTTTATGCCATTACTGAGATAAGCAAATCCATTAGTATTACTTTTTAAAAGTCTGATTTTTCCTTTCTTTTGCTCTTAGACAAAAGTGGCTCTTTACGGGCTTTCTCATTCCAGCCTCTACAAATACAATGCCTGTATGTATCCAAGTGCAAAGTAGTGTTTATTAAAGTTATATGTGAATTATGAAATTAAATAGAAATTTGGAAGAATTTAGTTTGGGATTTGTTCTCTTCCATAAGAAATAATTTATCCCTCCTCTAAGCTCATAAACACTCTGAACAGAAAAGTCAGACAAAGCTTCATCCAGAAGGTATCATTTTGGTTGGAATTTGAAGGGTGGGTGAAATACTGATGAACTCAAAAGGGGAAAGGAAGACTTAGGGAGAGAGAAGACAATTACATTTGTGTATATTATTAATTCTTCTGATATTAAGGAATAAAGGAAAGGCAGGAGAAGCTTTTAGTCCAATATTTACTTTTATACATTGTCCCTTCTGACTTCATAACAACCTTGACACTATGAAATCTGCTCTCTGCAATAAGTTTAATAAATAATTAAAATTAAAATGAATCTTAAACCATAGGTCTCAGAGATATCAACACAGGTTTCCTATTCAGAGATTGAAATATAAGATCTTCCATTTAAAATAGTCTTCAGTTAAGCATAAGATTAATAAAATTCTCTACTTGGGCAGGGGAAGAAAGGAAGAATGGAAAGAAAGAGGGCAGTAGTTTGTTCATTTTCCTCCTCAATTTCCATCATTACTTTAGTGTGAGCACTATCTTACCATTTTTTTTAAATGGAAGAATAAGAAAGCAAATAAGTCACACATATTTTCTTAAATATCAAGGTGATTCCTAACACCTAATTAAATGTTCTGAATGTTATAGTAAGCAAATTTTTAAAGCATTTAAAAGAACACATTTAAAGGGAAATATTTAAACTATAAAGAATACTTTAAAATATGTTAGCTACATAAAGGTACTGGTAAAAAAAAAAACCACACAGGTTAAAAGTTAGTTTATGGGAAATAAAATCTACATTAACTAAATCCAATTATTTTAGCTGGTTTCTAGCCAATGGTCAAGATTATTGATTCAGGTTTCATTTGTATATATAAAATTCAAGATGATTTTCAGCTGAAGATTATAATGATTTATTTACATGGAAACATTCTAAAACCAACATTATATTTTTTCAAACTGTAATATGCAACTTTTCAGTAAAATAAAGAAGTTTTCTTAGAGAATAGTAGAGGCACAGGGGAGTTTTATAATATTTCTCTTAATAAATATTCAAAAAGCCCAGGTGTTCTTAGGAACTATTTTCACCACTCATCTCACATAAATATAAATATAACTAAGCTTGGCATTTATCATTAATATTACCTAAGATGATTTGTCTACCCTACCCTTAGCCATAATAAACATATGCCTTTATAAGCAGAAGAATGGCCCTATTTATCACATTTAAAGAAACACAATGTAGGAGTCTCAGCAAAAAAAGAAAGAACCAGGAGGTATTGTTCTCTTAGACTCCCTATTCTTTGGGCAACATATATAATCTCAATTCTCTGATACTTCCTTAATTTCCATATCACTTTTGAAATAGTAGTGGTCAATAAGACTTTCCCAGCTGTTTAAAATCCAAACAGGTTTTTATTTTACTACTTTTCCTCTTACTGGTAATAAAGAACAATTGTACAATATATCTGACTAACCAATAAATAAATAGATAAAGATAATTTTGGTTAATGGCCTTATAATTCTGCAGAAATCATAAAATAGATAAGCTCCCCACACACACACACATTGTGGTGGTAATTTTATGTGTCACTTTGACTAGTTATGGTGTACAGTTTTTTGGGCCAACACCAGCCTAGATGTTACTGTGGAGATATTTCATAAATGGGATTAGCATCTTCAATTTTACAATCAGATGACCATAAGTAAAGGAGATTGCACTCCATAATGTGGGTAGACCTCATCCAATCAGCTGAAAGTCTAAACAAGAACTGGGGGTACAGAGCTCAGATGGAATTCTGTTTCAAGACTACACCCTCTGCTGCTTCCTGAGTTTCTGGCCTAAGGAATTCAGTCTCAAGAATTCAACATCACACTCACATTTCCAGACTCTGACCTGCCCTACATATTTGGACTTGTACATGTAATTTAATTTCTTTGTACATATAAATATACTCACACACATCATGTTGATTCTGTTTCTCTGGAAAACTCTGAATACTCCACCCCAAAAACCTTCTCAAAAACAAAACAAATAAATGGGGGAAGCTCCTAGGTCTGATTATCATTTCTAGTCAGCCAAGCACCATTTTCTGATTCCCATCTCTTAGCTGTACCCTGGAAGCTGGAGAGAGAGGACCTGAGGTCCTGAGAGTCTGCTAAGGCTGCAACAATGGCCTTCTCTTTGACCAATATAAGAAACATCACTATTTCAATTCAGGGAGAAGCTTCATGTTTTCTTCTCTATGTCCTCAAACTCCATGGAAATGGACTGTGTTATTTACTCAATAATTATATTCCTGTAGTGTAAAGCAAACTACAACCAACTTGTGGAAAATGTGGCACTTCATATGAGTTTTTAAGATGTCAGAGGATTTAGTATGTACTGAAACTTTTAAAAAATTAAATATATTGAGAGGAAATAAATTCAAAATGGAAATAATTTTTAATCACTTCCATATGACTCTTCAAAGTGGGAAATGTTAGACCAACTTCTAAAGTTTCATGAAGATAGAATAACTGAGCAATGATTCTCATAATACAGATAGCCTTTGACTTCACACCTATGAATATGAAAATCAGAAGCAAGAATCCCACCTCTAGACCACATACATGAAAATAGGAATACCTTCTGGTTGCTTAATATCGTTTTAAGTATTCCTTACAGGAAGAATGGGGAGTATATATATTCTGTGGAATGTACCAAATGAACACAAGGAAATGAGTCATGTTAGGTTTTACCATTTTAAATTTACTAATCAGTTATCTTTTTCCCGTTTATTAATGACAGCAAGGAATAGACAAAAATCACCTCAGAAGAATAGTGCAATTTTGAATGGGCACTTAAGATTCTTTTAAAAAACCAGATATTTCAAAATAATCCAAACATCGGAACCAAGAGAGCTAAGCATTAGTAGTGTCAGCTGTTATGTTGTATTCCAAAACAGGACTACTGGCTTTTGAAACAACTGTTCCATTCAAACGAGATTTGAATCATTGGTACTGGTGTTACATTTATTGTTGGCAACAACACATGTTGTACTTTTATGTTCTCTTTTGGATTCTAGCTAATGAAATTAAATTAAGAATGTGCCTTCTTGTGTCTATTGGACAAGACTGCATAAAGAATAGTCAACTTATGTTGTCAAAACAAAATACAATAAATTTAAACCTAACTTATGAGATCAAAATGTAAGCCTCTAAAATATAGCACACTGAATTAAAATGTTACATTTTAAACCTGTGAAAGATGTACAGAAATTCTATTACATGGCAGTCACTCTGTTATTTGCTGATAGTGGAAAAGAGTGAAATAAACAGAGTATATGATAAATTACTATGTGATATGCCAAGTACTATGAAAAGAAATATGAATAAGTTTGGTGGGAGCACTATGAATAGAAAAACAAATTTTGCCTGTAGAGGCTGAGGAAAGCCCACAATGAAAGAAAAACTTAATCAGGTCTTGAAGGCATGAAACACAATCTGCTAAAACAATTCTACAATGATTTTGGTATTCCTGAGAAATATCTAATGCCATTATGTTCCTCATGTTCTTAAGGGACACTACCAATCAGGTGTAACAGACGTCCAGTCACTGAATTTTTATTTTACGAGACCTAAGGCCGGCATGGATGTGAATAATAAGAATCTACTCCTCTTCCCTGGTCCTCAACAAAGCAGTTTCTCAGGAACAGCATATGGGGCCAAAAATTCCTTAAATATCTCTCACTCTATTGTGGAAGTACATTCTCTATCTTCTATCCTAATGATGTGTAACTAAGAAATCAAAAGAATTTAGGACTGCAATAGCAGTATGAGGCAACATGCCAGGAGATTATAAATGATAAGACCAGCTGGAGATCAGCAACTAGCCCCTCATGGCTTCTCCATAGCAACACTAATGGTTCTAAGTAGATGAGCTTTGAACAGAGATGAGGAACAGCATTCTTTTTAGAAAAAAAAATTAAAAAGAGGGACAAACATATTATCATCCCACAGTTTATATTTTTAGACAGTTCCTATTACAAGCATTTTTGTAAATCTAATCCTTAAAGCAAAGTCGATGTGTTCTAAATCTGACTGAGAAGAAAACACTCTCAATAAAGATGATTTGAGTATTCTTTTAGCATATTACATCTAATAGTGCTTTCCTTTTTCTTTTTTTTTTCCTTTACCAATATTTGCTATCCTCTGTTTCTCTTCCTTTGCTCCTATGGTTGCCTCTGTTATTATTAATATGATAGAGGTTTTTGGTTTTGTTTGTTTGTGCACTTGCTTAAACTGGTTTATAGAAAAAGTGCTCTCACAAACAAAAATTGAACGGAGAAAATCTTATGGCAGATCATTTATAGTGGAATTTCATTTTACATAAAACTTGAAATTTCTTAATAACTGC
>JAKSZT010054489.1:3544708-3562971 GCA_026826555.1 Tolypeutes matacus
CTCCCCATTCTTTTTACCTGGAAACACCTGCCATCCTTTGGTACACTATGGTTTGCATTGCATGAGAAATACTATGGAATGATTGGGGTGATGGTCATTCATTCATTTAACTCAAAAAATATTCAAGTGTCTACTATGTACCTGACACTATTCTTTGTGCTAGAGATTCAGCAGTGAACAGAAAAGAGAGATAATCCTTATTTTCATGAAACATCCATTCTTGTGAGGAAAGCATGAAATAATAAGTAAATTAAAAATAGGCTAGATGATCATAAGTGTTAAGGAGAAAAGCACATCATGGAAGGGGTATAGGGCATACTGAGAATATTCATTGAGAATTCACATTTGAGCAGAGTAATGATGGAGATAAAGGGGAAAGAATGCAGATATTTGAGGAAAAGCATTCCAGGCAGAAAGAATAGCAAATACAGGTGGGAATATGCCCAGCGTTTTTGGAGAAATAGCAAGGAGGCCAATGCAGCTGGAACGAAATGAGTAAGTAGGAGAATAGGAGGAGGTGAAGGCAGAGAGTGAAAAGGGGTGGGGTATAACATGTAGGGTTTTGTGAGCCATCATAAGGACTATGATTTTACTCTGAATGACATGGAAAGCCATTGGAGGATTCTGAGCAAAAGACTATCAAATTGAAACATATAAAGATGCTAAGATGTATGTCTCTAAAGGATCATTTGAGCTCTGAATTAAGAAAGATCTCAGGATAGTAAGGTCTGTTGAATTTGCAGTTACAGTAATTAAGGCAAAAAAGAGATAGTGGCTTCAACAGGATCTTAGCACTGGAAAACTTCAGAAATGCTCACCATTACTTTGCTATTGTACTAACATTCACTATAATTATAATTTAGATATTCTTCTATTTTATAAGAATGTCCTCCAACCATCCAAATGCTCATAATGTGATGGGCATGCAAAAAAAAAGGTCTCAGGAAATAAAAATTTAGAATTGAAGTTAGGTATGAAATAACACAATAAATATCACCAACTACCATGATAGGATTTATGTTCATTTAGGAGAAAGCAATCTACAAAATGTTAGGAATAATGTTGAATTTAAAAGAAAACATTAAAGTAAACAAAAATTATATTCGAGATTAATGAATTTTAAGCTTTACATTAATTACTTTGTGAAATTTATACATGAATAATGAGTTTGAATTTTGAGTTCTTCAGGAACATAACACTTGCATAAAATGCGGTCACTGTATATAATTTCTAAGTGGCAAAGTTTCAACACTTTTCATGAATGATAGGTAACTTGTCATTTAAAGGCAAATATCAGGAGTGTTGCTGAATATTAATTGTTACTTCGGACAAAAAGTTTCCTCTCCAGGAATAAGTTTCCTCTCTGCACAATTAAAATATTATTTTCCTAGTTTAGACATTTGACATTTTCCTAGTCAAAATGGTATTTTGACATGTTCTTAGTTTGGACATTTTATACATATATATAGTCTTATTTCCTGAAAATAGTTTTCCTTGACAGATTTAACCCACAAAGATCTCTATATTCTCTGAACTTCTCTGAACAACTCATTAACTTATTGTTTTTTCTCTGATCTAACATTTCTATTATAAACTCCTTGACAGTAGGACCTGTAGCTGAATCTGTTTTTCTCTATATGTTTGCTCTGCTGAACATACAATGTTTTTTTTTGTGTGTTTGTTTGTTTCTTTGTTTTTAAGTTTCTACACCTCTCTGGGAATCTCATTTTCACTTACCATTAATCTATGACTCCCAAATATATATATCCAATACCACTCTTTACCCAGCTCCAGATTTTTATATCCTAATGCCTACCACAGATTCCATGTGTATACCCCAAAGGCAACTCTGTATATAACAGGTTCCTGGCATTCTAATGTCAGGAAGAACACGATGAGTTATGAATATTCTGATCATCACAATAAAAGATACTCACTTCAAACAAATTAATACAAACCGCATGTGTAAATCCGCCAAGAGGTCTTCACAAAGTTTAATTTCACATTTTATAATCTGATCCTAAATTAGGGGACTTCATTAGGGTATTGCCAACCTTTGATGCCCAACACAGTAATCACCTAAGTTACTTCTTCATGTGACAATTTAAATAAAAAGCATGAATTTTGGTGTCAGACTAACCTGACTTCAAAATCCAGCTTTGCTATTTCCTAGCCAAGTGATTCTTGCAAGTTGATTAACTTTGTGCCTGAGTTTCCATATAAATAAACTTAGTAAAATAATCCCTATTGTTTACAAGAATCATAAATAATAAACTTAAAATATCTAGAACCAGGCTAACACATTCTTATTCCTCAATAAACAATAAGAAATGCATGATAGTAGTAGACATTATTCTAGTAATAATTTTGTAGTAAAATTGCAGAACTATTTAACTAAATATTTGTTAAAGTGAATTACTGGAACCAAAATTATTGAAATCAAGCACATAAGCACTCATTTGCACACACAGAATGCTGTATTAAAATGAATAATGAGGAAGGGGCAACATGGAGGCAGAGAAAGGAGCTCCAAGAGTCAGCTCATCCTACAATACAGTTAGTAATCTACCAGACCTATCAAAATCACTTGTTTGGGGAGCTCAGGAGACCAGAAGAGCTTCCTGCAACATCCTTGGAAGAATGAAGGAGGACACTGCCCATCTGTGGTGAAGATTGGTGAATAGAGCACTCCAGTCATGGAGGTGGGTGCACAGCCTCCACTGACAGTGCAAGCCACTTCGGGAGATATTCTGTGGCTGGAGTTGGAAGCTTCATTCCCCAAAATGGGGGAAAAAGAGCTGGTTGAGTACCAATTTCAGCTACTGATTAGTAAATTCTGCTGGCTAAAGTCCAATACTAAGAACAACTAAAGTTAGAACCTTCCCAAGTCAGAAATACAGCCTCCATTTTAACTCTGCCCTTGGCATGAGAGGAAGTAGGACTGACTGAAAATCACAGTGATGGTTTGGACTGGTTTCTTTCTACCCAGGTAAGATTGCCACCTTAGCCTAGACTCCAGCCCCACCTCTGGCAGGGAGGAAGCTGGGGATACATGCATCAGCCTTTCTAGGCAACTGCAGACAATTTAGGCCCACATGGACTTGACTGGTGGTTAAACCTGTGGATACATCTCGACCCCCAATAGGATAGGAGGGGAACAGTGTTTCCACAACTTCTCAGGGCAACTTCTGGTGCTTTCTGCCCACAAGGACTGGAGTGTTGGGCACTCCAGTAGTTCAATCCCCACCTGACAGGGCAGAAGGGACAGTGGTTCCACAGCCTCTCGGGGCAACTGCAGCCACTTTCAGACTGCATGGACTAGACTGTGGAAACCTCTCTGACTCCATCCCCACCCCTGAGAGGGCAGTAAGTGGGATAGTGTGCCCTAAGCTTCTCCAGGCAACTGCAATTTCTTTTGGCTGGCATGAATTAGATTATTGGGCATGTCTGTGGCTCCATGTCTACCCCTGACAAAACAGGAGGAGAGACAGTACTCCCTTACTCCCTCTGGGCAACTGCAGTCACTTCTGGCCTGCACAGACTAGATTGATGGGCACATCAGAGGCTCCATTCCCCCCCCTGGCAGGGGAGGAGGAGGGCCAGTGCTTCATTAGTCTACTTGGGCAGCTGCAGTCAGTTTTGACTCACACTGCTTCACTTGCTTCTCACACCTGTGGTTCCATCCCCACTGCATCCTTGGCTCCTATTCTGCAATCAGCAAGGGAGAAAGGGCAAGAAACAGATGAAAAAGAGCTGAAAACTTTCAGAAAGGCTAAATATGTGCCACTATAAATTTCCAAATTAAGTAGAACCAAGTATGAAAGAGGGGTTGGATTATAGTACAAAGCCAATCTAATAGAAAGACCTAAAATAAAGAGAGAAAAGGGGCCAAGAATAAATATCTAGTAAATCAGATGCTGAGATGCCAACAGAAAATTAAAATCCATACCAAGAAACAGGAAGATATGCCCTAATCAAAGGAAAAAAACTAAGTCTCCAGATGACATAAAGAAGTTAAGACAACTAATCATAGTTGTTCAAACAAATCTACTTAATAAATTCAGTGAGATGGCTAAAGAGATTAAAGACATCAAGAAGACACTGGGTGAGCATAAAGAATAATTTGAAGGCATACATAGAAAAATAGCAGCTCTTATGGGAAAGGCACAATAAATGAAATTAAAAATACACTCTAGAGAGCAATGTAGCTCAAATGATTGAGTGCCTGCTTTCCAAATACGAGGTCCTGGGTTTGATCCCCAGTACCTCCTAAGAACAAAAACAAAGAAACAAATTAAAACAACAACAACAACAACAAAAAAAAACAACTCTCATTGGGGAGCTGATAAAGCTTAGTGTTTGAACACCTGCTTCCCATATATGGGGTCCTGGGTTCAATCCCTGTAATCTCCTTAAAAAAATATACTGAAGGCATGTAACAGCAGATTTGAAGATGCAGAAGAAAGGATCAGTGAACTTGAAGGCAGGGCTTCTGAAAGCAAAGATAGAAAAGAACAGATAAAGAAAAGTTTGGAAAAAATTGAACAAGGTCTGAGGGAACTAAATGATGGCAAAAGACATGCAAACATATGTGTCATGTTTATCTCTGAAGGAGAAAAGCAGGGTAAAGAGACAGAAGGAATATGTGAGGAAATAATGGTAGAAAATTTCCCAACCCTATTGAAGGACTTAGATATCCATGTACAGAAGCACAACATACTCCCATCCAAATAAATCTAAAGGGACCTACCCTGAGACACATACTAATCAGAATGTCAAATGCCAAAGATAGAGAGGAAATACTGAGAGCAGCAAAAGAAAAGTGATTCATCACATACAAGGGACATTCAATAAGGTTAAGTGCTGATTTCTCATCAGAAAGCATGGAGGCAAGAAGACAGTGATATGATATATTTAAGATCATGAAAGAGAAAAACTGCCAGAGAAGAATCATAAGATTTTTTTAAAAAATGAGGGCAAGTTTAGAATATTCACAGATAAACAGAAATTGAGAGAGTTTGTGATGAAGAGAATGGCTTTGCAGGATATACTAAAAGGAGTACTTGAAAAGAAAACAAAGGAGAGAGAGGCTCAGAAGAGAGTCTGGAAATGAAGATTAAATCACTAAAAGTAACTAAAAGTGTAAAAAGAGTTGTGAAGACAATGTATGACAGGTAAACCCAAATATCAAAATGGGTGAAATAAAAACTGCCTATACACTAATAGCATTGAATGTTAATGGATTAAACTCTCTGATCAAAAGACACAGACTGTTGGAATGGATAAGAAAAAAATAAGCCATCTATATGGGGTCTAAAAGAGACTCACCTTAGACCCAAGGATACCAATAGATTAAAAGTGAAAGTGAAAGGCTGGAAAAAGATATTCCAAACATGAAGTTACCAAACAAAAAACAAAACACAAAACAAAACAAAAATCTGGAGTAGTTCTATTATATGAGATGAAATAGACTTTAAAAGCAAATCTGTTATTAGAGACAAGGTAGGTCATTATATATGAATAAAAGGGATAATTTACCAAGAGGAAATAACAATCATAAATATATATGCACCTAATCAGAAAGCCCCAAATTACATGAAGGAAACACTGGCAAAACTGAAGGGAGAAATAGATGTCTCTACAAAAATAGTTGGAGAATTCAACATACCACTCTCATCACTGGATAGATCATCTGGGCAGAGAACCAATAAAGACACAGAGAGCTTAATAATATGATAAAAGAAATAAACCTAATAGACATATAGAACATTGCACTGAAAAACAGCAGGATATATAATCTTCTCAAGTGCTTATTGATCTATTTCCAAGGTAGATCATATGTTAGGTCAAGAAGCAGATAGTAATAAATTTTAAAAGTTTGAAATTATAAAAAAGACTTCTCTGATCAAAATGGAATAAAGCTGTAAATCAAGACCAGACAGAAAAAGGGAAAATCACAAATATATGGAGATTAAACAACACACTCTTAAATAATCAGTGGGTCAAAGAATAATTGCAAGAGTAATCAATAAATATCTCGAGATGAATGAAAACAAGAACACAACACATCAGAACTTATGGGATGCAGTGAAAGCAGTGCTGAGAGGGAAATTTATAGCCCTCAATGCTTACATGAAAAAAGAAGAAAGAGGCAAAATCAATTACCTAATTACACAGCTGTAAGAACTAGAAAAATAACAGCAAACTATGCTCAAAGCAAGCAGAAGGAATGAAAGAACAAAGATCAGAGCAGAAATAAATGAAACTGAGAGCAAGAAAATAAGTGATAATTAATAAAACCAAAAGATTTTTTTCAGAGAAGATGGACAAAATTGGCAAACCCTTAATAGAATGACAAAGAAAGAGAGAAAGAATATGCAAATAAATAAGACCAAAAATGAAAATGGGGTCTTTACTACTGACCTCAAAGAAATAAAAAAGATCACAAGAGGATACTATGAACAACTGTACATTAACAAACTAGACAATGTAGATAAAATAGAAAAATTCCTAGGAACATATGAACAACCTACACTGGCCCCAGAAGAAACAGAAAACCTCAACAAACCAATCACAAGTGAACAGATTGAAATAGTCATCAAAGAAATCCCCTATATGAAAAGCCCAGGTACAGATGGTTTCACAGATGAATTCTACAAAGCATTCAAGAGGATTTAATACTAATCATACTCAAACTCTTCCAAAAAGTCAAACAGGAAGGAACGCTACCAAGCTCATTCTATAAAGCCAATACCAAAGCCAGATAAAATATTAGGAAAAAAGGAAATTACAGATTCATTTCTCTAATGAATATGGTTGCAAAAATCCTCAACAAAATACTCGCTAATAGAATCTAACAACACATTAAAAGAATTATTCATTGGAATCAAGTGGGTTCCATCCCAGGCATGCAAGGGTGGTTCAACACAAGAAAATCAATCAGCATAATACACCACATTAATAAATCAAAGAAAAAAACACTTGGTCATCTCAATTGACACAGAAAAGGCATTTGACAAAATCCAGCATCCTTTGTTCATAAAAACACTCCAAAAGATGGTAATCAGGAAATTTTCTCAGCTTGATAAAGGGCATATATGAATAACCAACAGTTAACATTGCACTCAATGGTGAAAGAGTGAAAGCTTTCCCATTGAGATCAGAAACAAGTCAAGGATGCTCAGTGTCACCACTTGTTCAATTTTGTGCTAGAGGTTCTAGCTAGACAAGAAAAAGAAATAAAAAATGTCCAAATTGGAAAGGAAGAAGTAAAACTTTCACTATTTTCAGATGATATGATCCTATACCTAGAAAATCTCCCAAAATCTACAACAAAGCTACTAAAGCTAATAAATTAAATCAGCAGATTGACAGGATACAAGATTAATAAGTAATGAGTAATCTGAGGGGTGAAGGTAGGAAAAAATTCCATTTACAATAGTGACAAAAAGAATCAAATATTTAGTCATAAACTTAACCAAAGACATAAAGCACTTGTATTCAGAAAACTACAATGCATTGCTAAAAGAAACCAAAGACCTAAATAAATGGAAAAACATTCCATGTTCATGGATGGGGTGACTAAATACCATTAAGATGCCAATTCTACCCAAATTGATATACAGATTCAAAGCAATCCTGATAAAATTTCCTACCGCTTTTTAAATAAGAAATGGAAAACCCAATTATCAAATTTATTTGGAAGCATAAGGTGCCCCAAATAGATGGGCACATCTTAAAAAGAAAGAATGGAGTTAGAGGATTCTCATTTCCAAACTTTAATCATATTACCTTGCTACAGTGGTAAAAACAGCATGGTACTGGCACAGAAATAGACATATACAGCAGTGGGACAGAATTGATGGTTCTGAAAAAGACCCTCACATCTATGGTCAAGTAATTTTTGACAAGGGTGTCAAACCCACTCAGGTGGGACAGAGCAATCTATTCAACAAATGATGCTGGGAGAATTGGATATCCATATCCAAAAGAAAGAAAGTGGACCCTAACTCATACCTTATGCACAAACTAACTGAAAGTGGATCAGAGATCTATATCAGATAGGAGACTATAAAAGTGAGAACCATAAAACTCCTAGAAGAAAGTGTAGGGAAACATCTTCAAGACCTGAGGATAGGTGGTGGTTTCTCAAACCTTATACCGAAAGCATGAGCAATGATAAAAAAGAATGGACAAATGGGTCTTTTAATGTAAACACTTTTGTGCTTCAAATGACTTTGTCAAGAAGGTAAAAGGGTAACCCATTCAATGAGGGAAAATATTTGGAAAGCACACATCCAAAAAGGGTTGAATTCACACAACTCAACAATAAAAGCGTAAGCAATCCAATTAAAAAATGGGCAAAAGTCTTAGACGTTTCTCCAAAGAGGAAATACAAATGGCAAAAAAGCACATGAAAAAATGTTCAATATCAGTAGTTATTATGGAAATGCAAATCAAACAACGAGGTACCATCTCACACCTCATGAAATGGCCATTATTAAAAAAATAAAATACAAACAGAGAACAAGTACTAGAGAGAATGTGGAGAAATAGGAACACTCCTTCACTGTTGGTAGAAATGTAAAATAGTGCAGCCTCTGTGGAAGACAGTTTTGCAGCTCCTCAGGAAGCTAAATATGGAACTGCCATATGCTACATCAATTACTCTACTAGGAATATGTCCAGAAGAACTAAAAACTGTGACACGAACAGACATCTGCACACTGATGTTCATAGCGTCATTATTCACAACTGCCAAAAGATGGAAACAACCCAAGTGTCCATTGACCAATGAATGGATAAACAAAATATGGTATAAATATACAATGGAATAGTATGCTTCTGTAAAAAGCAATGAAATTGGAACACATATGATAAGAGATAAACCTTGAAGACATTAGGCTAAGTGAAATAAGCCAGACAAAAAAGAACAATACTGTATGGTCTTACTTACATGAACTAAAGAAGAAGAATGAACACACGGAGTTAAAACCTACAGTATAGGTTACTAGGAGATAGGATGAGGACTGAGAAGGGGTACTGATACTGAATGTAGTAGAATTTTCAATTACTTTGACTGTAGAAGTGTGGAAATGTAAAAGTTGATGGTAACACATTATAGTGAGTAGAACTAACACAACTGGTTTATAAATGTGATTGTGGCTAAAAGAAGTAGTCTAGTGAATCCAGAGGTGGATGAGGATTGTGGTTAATAATATGAATACAAGTGTGTTCTTCTATGAACTAGAACAAATGGACATCACTATTATAAGGTGGTAAGAATATAGTGATGCATGGGAAAATACAATTAATGTAACTTATGGTTTATCATTAATAGCAATATTGTAATCTTGTATTCAGTGTCAAAGATGGAACTATATCAATGATAAGAAGGGTCAACAATAGGGGGGTATGGGATTTTTTCTTTTGGACTAAGGAAAACTTTCAAAGGTTTACTGGGTCAATGACTGCTCAACTCTGTGATGTAGTGAGAGTCACTGAGTGTACACTTTGGATAGAAAGTACAAGGCATGGGACTTTATATCACAGTGAACCCTTGGTGGAAGATAGACTGTGGTTAACAGTACAAATATGAGCGTTCTCTCACAACTATAACAAATGTACAATACTAATATA
Source organism: Tolypeutes matacus (assembly GCA_026826555.1). NCBI lineage: Eukaryota > Metazoa > Chordata > Mammalia > Cingulata > Chlamyphoridae > Tolypeutes > Tolypeutes matacus. The sequence continues at coordinate 3,554,348 of JAKSZT010054489.1, forward strand.
TAGTGTTACTATTAGAGGGTATATGGAAAAAATATACCAAGTGTACACTGTGGACCATAGTTAGTGGTTATGGTCTGATAATGTTTTTCCATAATCTACAACAAATATTCCACAACAATATAAGGTGTTGGTGGAGGGGTGATGTATGGGAATTCTGCATATTATGCATGATTGTTTTGTAAGCTCAAAATATATCTAATAAAAATAAACTTAAAAACTGAATAATGAGAATTTAGAAAATGAAGAAAAACTTAAACAGCCCTCTAGAACCTCTTAGTACATTTCATTTACCTATTAGTGGTCACTTGCCTAATATATAATCTCAATTAAAATGATAAACTTGGAACAGAAGAACTAAATTTAGAAATACAATATTTTTTTACAATAGAGGATGTTCTAACATAAAATATTACTTAATATCTTAAATTTCATGAAAAGTACATAAAACAAGTATTTTAAACTAAAATAATATGACATAAATATTTGTGAGATTTTTACATTGTTATTTAGGAATTGGAAGGTCACGATTTAAGGAAGCTTGTTGTAGGTTTTTCAGAGCTTAGGATTTAAGTAAATCCTAAAGCATGTTACCGTGTAAAATATATTGCAAAGACCCTATTTACTGATAGCTTGAATAATTTTAATTTTTATCACTTTAAAGTTGTCTTGGATTACTATATATTTGAATAATTATGAAAAATAATTCTGTGTCTTTTGTAATGGCCTAAAACAAATTAAATTTAAAAGAAATATGTTGTATTTCCCCAAAAAATTTTGAGCTGAAATTTAAAGTGATAAATTCAATGTTTTTTTTTTTTGCCTTTAGATAATGCAAAATGTAGCATACAGAATTCTATCATAAAATATATGAACTTGAACTGTCAGAACCCATGGTGGATGAGATTAATTTAGGAGCTTTGACCATGACTGTATAACACTTGGCAAAACTTGAGAAAATATGAGCTTATTTTCCCAAGAATTAACCTACTGATAAAACCTGAGCACATTTCCTTAAATGCCTTTTTAAATGCCCATAATAGCCTTGAAGTTTCTGAACCTGCAAATTTTAATTGAGAGCTTTTTGATCTTTCCAGATAATTAAGACAGTACAGTAATTGGTACTTAGAAACATGGGAAAACTTCTTTCAACTGAAGCAGATGAAATCAAAGATTTTTAGATTGCGAGAAGATGATGACGTAGAAAGCTCCAGGAATCAGTTCCTCCACCAGAATAACAATTAAAAATGCAGGAACTGTCTGAATCAACTATTTGGAAACTCCAGAGTCTAGTAGAAAACTGTACAGCATCCAAGGAAGAGCAGAAGGAAGAAGCTGGTAAACTGCAGTAAATAACAGTGAATTGCTCTCTTTGCGTGGTGGTTCCTGTCAGCCATGCCCCACTCTTGCAGCATGCAGCAGTGGGGTTGAGTCCCTGGTGTAGCCTTCTGGTGCCAGAAAGGGGCATTAAATCCAAGTTTCCCAATATCCACCAGGAGTGTGGTTCAATTACTGATCACAGTTTTGATAAGCTACATTGGATCACTGGAGCCCCAGTACTGAGGGTAGTCATTGTTCTACTCTGCCCCATACAAAGGCAGTAGAGGAAACTTAAAGATGGCAGAGGACAACTGAAAGGATGCATCTGTTGGGCAGTTATGGAACCAAGAAAGCACAGTTTTGAGGAGTCATGTAAGAAGCTCCTTGCACCTTCTGGGCCTGTCCCTCTTCCCTCTCCCAGTGTAGTTTGGAGCCAGCCAGTGCCCCATTTGTGGACTCTTCACCTTGTTCCAGCTGGGAAAGACTGATTTGGAAAATTTGTGTTTTGCATAACCCTCCAAGAATTTGTTCTCCAGGCAAAAGCAGCTTGAGACAATGAAAGCATTGTAAGAAACAATTGAGCAGGCAGGCTGAGGCTATCTGACTTAAATCTTGCATTGGAACACCTGGGAAAGGAATAAGGAGTTTCCTGGGAAGTGGAGGGGTTATTCAAACTCCTGTAAATGGGAACTCTTAAGATTATGAGGAAGTACAAGCCCAGGATAAGACACAAGCCACGAGATAAGAAGGACCCTGTACTTTGCATTCCCCTTGGGCTTACCTTCCTGATAGGAGGGCTGAACTCTGAAGGAGAGCACCAGCCAACTGAAAACCAATTTTCAAAGATGTTGAAAGGTGTTTTTTGCTTAGATTTGCTTGATTTTATTAGCTCATGACTCTCAAGAAAATCTCTGTCATATCACTAGCTGGATACAAACTCATAAAACATACATCTCAGGAAATAAGTCCCAAGTTAAATTTTTAAAATATTAAAATGTATAGTGCAATAAAAGATTACAAGACAAAGAAACAGTAAGTGAAGGCCCATCAAAAGAAAGAAGATAAAAATCCAGAAAATATCAATGAAGAAGACCAGACTGTGGACATATTGGACAAAAACTTTACAAAAATGATCCTCAATATGTTCAAGGAGACGAAAAAACATACAGATAAAGAACTAAAAAATATCAGGAAAACAATGAATGAAAACATGAAAATTTCAATAAAAAAGATAGAAATTTTTTAAAGGGACCAAACAGGCTCAATGGAAAGTCTGTAGATGGAAGCTACAACTGCAGCTACAGCTGCTGGTACTCTTCCTCCACCTAGGAGTAGATAATTTTGAATTCTCCAGCCTTGGGATGGTAGCTACAGACTACAGACTACAGATGGAGCTGTAGTGATCCACCTCCCAAGGTAAGGGGAGAAAGGGGCACAGACTAAGGTTGATTCAGCTCACACATTTGGTCTGTTGTGCCCAAAAGCCCATCCAGGCTGGATGGGGCCATGCCATTGTTTTCCCAGGGAGCCAGCACAGGACTAAAGAGATCCAACATTCTCAATCACCTGCCCTACTGACTGGGATTGGTTATTGAAGACCTAGAGGGGAGTGGAATTATTTCCTACCTAGGAAAAGTGAGGGGGGTTGCCAGCAATGGTTGGAGAACAGGCTCAGAAAGTTTGAATTGTGAGGCTCTTAGCCTCCTCTGTCACATTGATCTTGTCTATGTTGCAGTGAACACACTCTGACCAGGCTTTGACTGAGCAGGCTGCTGAAGATCACCATTTGCTGGCTGACTTAGGAAGTGCATGTGAGGAAATTAAAAGTAAATAAATAAGAGCCTCCCTCCCCACAGTCCTTGAAAGTGGGTCTGCAATACATTACTGGATCCAGGGCCCAGGTCTGAGCAACTAACAGTTACAATCCTTAAAGACCTAGAACAGGTTGAACCCAGAATCAAAGAATGGCAGTAAAAAGTCTCATGTGACTAAATTCCTGCAAAAGAGAGAGAAATAGAGCATTAGAGTAAACTCACCATCATAATCAGCTGCCTAGACATCAGCAAAAAATTACAAGCCATACTAAAAATCATGTAAGAAATGCCCCAAGCAAAGAATTTGAAACAACTAATCAATGAGATTCATACAAATTTCCAAAATCAAATGAATGAGTTTAAAGACAATGTGGCTAAAGAGATAAAGGATATCAAGTGAGCATAAAGAGGAATTTGAAAATCTGAATAGAAAAATGACAGAGTTCATGGGAATAAAAGACAGGATAAGTGGTATCAAATACATGTTAGAGGCATACAACAGCAGACTCAAAAGACAGAAGAAAGAAAAAGTGATACAGAAGACAGACAGCTAAAATTGAAGAGAGAGAAGAACAGAGAATAAAAAAAATGGACAAAATTGAGCAGAGGCTCAGGGAGTTGAATGATAACACAAAGCACAACAATATATCTGTCATGGGAGTTCCAGAAGGAGAAGAGAAGGGAAAAGTGGCAGAAAGAGTATTTGAGGAAATAATGGCTGAAAATTTCCCAACTCTCATGAAAGAAATGAATTTACATGTCCAAGAAGCACAGTGAACCCCAATCAGAATAAATCCAAATAGGCCTACTCCAAGACATACAACTCACAATGTCAGACATCAAAGATAAAAAGAAAATTGTAGGAGCAGCAAGGGAGAAGAAACCATCAAATACATGGGATGCCATTAAGACATAGTGTAGATTTCTCATCAGAAATCATGGAGGTGAGATGACAATGGTCTGATACAATTAGAATACTGAAAGAGAAAAATTGCCAACTGATATTTTTATCTGGCAAAATTATCCTTCAAATATGATGGTGAGTTAAAAATATTGACAAATAAACAGAAACTAAGAGAGTCCTACCAATGGAGGAATTTTAAAGGTAGTCTTACAGCTTGAAAGAAAAAGACAGGAGATAGAGACTTGGAGGAGGGCATAGAAGCCAAGAATAGCAGAAAGGATAACCAAAAGAGTAAAAGATCAGATGGCAATAAGTTGTGACTTATGAAAGCCAAAGAATAAAATAGTGGAAGTAAATAATGAATTTACAGTAATATTGAATGTGAATAGATTAAACTTCCCAAACAAAGATGTAGGCTGATAGGATGGATTAAAAAAGTGTCATCTATATGCTGCCTACAAGAGACTCACCTTAACCTAGGGACACAAACCAGTTGAAAGTGAAAGATTGGAGAAAGATACTGTGTGCAAACAATAACCAAAAAAGAGCAGGGGTATCTATACCAATATTGGACAAAAAAGATATTAGAGAAGTTATGAGAGATACAGAAGGCCCTTATATATTAATAAAAGGGACAACCCACTGGAAAGAAATAACATTCATAACTATTTCTTTAGCTAAGCAGGGTGCCACAAAATACGTGACGCAAACTCTGGCAAAACTGAAGGGAGAAATAAACATCTCTACAATAATAATTAGAGACTTTAACACACTGCTCACATCATTAGATAGAACAACTAGACAGAAAATCAAAAAGGAAACAGAGAACTTGAACACTATGATAAACAATCTAGACCTAACAGACATATACAGAGCACTGCATCCAAACTCAGTGGGTTATACATTCTTTTCAAGTGCCCTTGGATCTTTCTCCAGGATAGGCTACATGTTAGGTCACAACACAGCTCTCAATAAACATAAAAAGATTGAAATTATACAAAGCACCTTCTCAGATCATAAGGAATGAATCTGGAAATCAATAACAGACAGGAAAAAAGTAAATTTGTCAATGTGTGGAGGCTGAACAACACACTCCTAAATAGTGGGACAAAGAAGAAATTGCAAATGAAATTGGCAAATATATTGAGCAAATGAAAATGAAAACACAATTTAACAAAACTTATGGGATACAGTGAAGGCAGTCTTGCAAGGGAAATTTATAGCCCTAAATGACTACATTAAAACAGAAAAATGATCTAAATTCAAAGATTTAACTGAACAACTAGGGAAACTAGAAGAACAGCAAACCAATCCCAAAGCAAGCAGAAAGAAAGAAATAATAAAGGTTAGAGCAGAAATAAATGAAATTAAGAACAACAGCAACAACAAACAATAGAGAAAATCAACAAAACCAAAAGCTGGTTCTTTGAGAAGACTAATAAAATTGACAAACCCCTAGCTATACAAAGAAAAAAGAGAGAAGATGCAAATAAATACAATCAGAAATGAAAGGGGGGAAGTTACAACGTATCCCATAGAAATAAAAGAATCATAAGAGGATATTATGAGAAACTGCATGCCAATAAACTAGACAACTTAGATGAAATGGACAAATTCCTAGAAATGCACAAACAACCTATACTGATGCTAAAACAAATACAAGAACTTAACAAATCAATCACATTTAAAAAGATTGAACCCATCATCAAAAATCTCCCCACAAAGAAAAATCCAGGAGCAGATGGCTTCACAGGTGAATTCTACCAAGCATTTCAAGAAGAATTAACACCAATTCTCCTTAAGCTCTTCCAAAGAATTGAAGAGGAGGGAAAAATGACACATTTTATGAAGCCAACATTTCCCTAATACCAAAGCCAGATAAAGATGCTACAAGAAAAGAAAATTACAGACCAATCTCTCTAATGAACATAGATGCAAAAATTCTCAACAAAATACTTGCAAATCGAATCCCAACAGCATATCAAAAGGCTTATAGCCTTTTCTTTTCTTGTAGCATCTTTATCTGGCTTTGGTCCCTGGCCTACCTATGTGCCAGGTGTGCGTGGAATCTCGGTGGAGCTGCAACTCCTATCCTACAGCTCAATAGACTCATCCAAGTCACCTGGCGAGGAGACAACGATGGGCAATGGCCATCCCAGGGAATGGAGAGGGCCTGCATCTGCAGGCAGGATCACCCCATCCACCATATCCATGGGATATAAGCCCTCTCTCACTTGGAGGTGGAGTGGACATCACCATCCCAGTCCCCTCAGGATTGGGGGAAGAACTATGGGCTAGAGTGGACTTAATGGTATTCTGTTGTACACATATGGTGATTCTAGCAATGGAAGAAATTATAACAATGAGGTGGAGCCAGTGGCCACTTGACACTTTTGGGGCAGGGAGGGGATGAGTAGTTGAAATACAGGGGCTTCTTTGGGATTTGGAGGTTGTCTTGAGTACCGTTGTGGCAACGGATGTAGGCCATTTTAAATCAGCACACACCACTCAGAACTGTGTGGGAGAGAGTGTGGTCTACGATGTGAACTGTGGTCTATGGTTGGTGCCAAGGCCCCAGGATGTGTAAGCCCATTGAGGGTGGTGGGCCACACTTGTGGGAGATGTTTGTGTGGGATGTGGTGGGAGGTGTGGGAGGTGGGCAACATGGGAATCCCAGGGGGTTCTGTGTAATATTTTCAGTAATCTAAGCACCTCTTAAAATATATATATATATATAAATAACATTTTTGTAAGCAAACGCACATAAATGCATATATATTTATATATCATTTTACAAATATTGGTATGTATTGTGAAAATTTTGATTTTTACCCACAATAAAAAATAAATAAATTAAAAAAAAAAAAAAAGGCTTATACATCACGACCAAGTGGGAATTATTCCTGGTATGCAAGGCTGGTTCAACATAAGAAAATCAATCAATGTAATACACCACATTAACAAATTTAAGGAAAAAACCACATGATCATCTCAAGTGACACAGAAAAGACATTCAACAAAATCCAGCACACTTTTTTGATAAAAACACTTCAAAAGATAGGAGTAGAAGGAAAATTCCTCAATATGATAAAAGGCATATATGAAAAACCCACAGTCAACATCATACTCAATGGGGAAAGGTTGAAAGCTTTCCCTCTAAGCTCAGGAACAAGACAAGGATGCACATTGTCACCATTGTTATTTAATATTGTACTAGAAGTTCTTGTTAGGTCAATTCATCAAGAAATAAATAAATAAATAAATAAAGGCATCCAAATATGAAAAGAGGGACTAAAACTCTGTTTGATCTTGTACTTAGAAAATTCTGAAGTGTCCACAGCAAAGCTACCTGAGCTAATAAATGAGTTCAGCAAAGTGGCAGGATACAATATCAATACTCAAAAATCAGTAATGTTTCTGTACACTAGTAGTGAACAATCTGGGGAAGAAATCGGGGGGGGGAAATTCCATTTACAAGAGCAACAAAAAGACTCAAATACCTAGGAATTAATTTAACCAAAAAAGTACAGGACCTAGATGCAGGAAACTACAAAACAATGCTAAAAGAAATTTAAAAAGACCTGAACAAATAGAAAGACATTCTGTGTTCATGGACTGGAAGAATAAATATTGTGAAGATGTCAATCTTACCCAAACTGATTTATAGATTCAATGCATTACCAATCAAAATCCCAACAGCTTACTTTACAGAATTAGAAAGGCAATTACCAAATTTATTTGGAAGAGAAAGTGCACCCAAATAGCCAAAAGCATTCTAAAAAAGAAGAGTGACATGGGAGGAATTTCACTGCCTGACCTTGAAACATATGACAAAGCTACAGTGGTCAAAACAGCATGGTACTGGCTTAAAGGTAAACATCTATCAGTGGAGTAGAGTTGAGAATCCAGAAATAAACCTTCACCTATACAGTCAACTGTTTTTTGTTTTTTTTTTTTTTACAAACGTACCAAGTTAATGTTAATGGGACAAAACAATCTCTTCAACAAATGGTGCTGGGAGAACTGGATATCTATAACCAAAAGAATGAAAGAGGACCTCTATCTCACTCCCCATACAAGAATCAACTCAAAATGGATCAAACACCTAAATATAAAAGCCAGGACCATAAAACTACTAAAAGAAAATGTAGGGAAACATCTTCAAGACCTTGTAGTAGGTAGTGGTTTCTTGGACCTTACACTCAAAGCATGTGTAACAAAAGAAAAAATAGATAAATGGTACCTCCTCAAAATGAAACAATTTTGTACCTCACAGGTCTTTGTCAAAAGGGTGAAAAGGCAGCCAACTGAATGGGAGAAAGTATTTGGAAATTACATATCTGATAAGGGTTTAACATCCAGGATAAATAAAGAGAGGCTACAACTCAGCAATAAAAATACAAATGACACAATTTAAAAATGGGCAAAAGACTTGAATAGACATTTGTTCAAAGAACAAATACAAATGGCAAAAAAAAAAAAAAAAAAAAAAACACATGAAGAAATGCTCAACATCACTAATGATTAAGGAAATGCAAGTCAAAACTACAATGAAATATCATTTCACACCTATCAGAATGGCCACTATT